>PVJH01003778.1:0-12354 GCA_004026705.1 Nesogale talazaci | reverse complement strand
CTCAGAGGAAGCTCATGACAAAGCCAGACATGTTGTAGTAGGAAGGAGAGGAGTCTGGTGGAAAACTTTGTTTTTTAAAATTTCAAGAGCACAAATGTGTGCAAGATCAATCTGCACTCCCGGGCCTGTGTAAAGCACTGACTAATAAGAGAGCAGCAGAGGGAGATGGGGTGGGGCGGGGCGGCAGTGAGGGGTGACCTCAGCACCGTGTGGGCGGCGATGGACTGCTATGATCCGCTCTGCCTCCACTAGTAACCCCGGAGCTGGCGGGTGGCCTGCCTCCGGGATTGAGGGAGACCATCCATTCCAGCTTCAGCTTGTGAAAATGAAGGTGTCGTTTCTTCCCAGTTGGGCCCCGTGCTCCGCCCACTCTCTCAGCCTGTGGCCCCAGGTTACCAGCTCCGGCCCGGGGACAGGCTCATGGTGCTCCAGGCAGGCCCCGGCGCCTGAGCCCAGCACCACTCACCCACAGTGTTGATCTCCAGGGCCCGGAAGATCAGGAAGTCCGCCTTTTGCTTCCGCAGCTCACTTTTGAGCAGTGCTGCCACTTCACGGCCCTTGAAGAGCTGGTGGGGAGGCTCGTTTTGAACCAAAAAGACCATCTTGGTGCTGCAGAGACACAGGACAGCAGGAATGTGAGGGGCTCCTGTGAGCATTGGCCACGGTTGTTGGTTTCCACAGGACTTCCGGCCACCTGCTTGCAGCAGCCGCTGTGCTAAGTACCTCTGCCATTCTCTCACCACGAGCACCGTGCCCACTTCACTCTGGGGCTCAGCGCGGCTAGGGAACTCGCCCAAGGTTAGCAATGCAGTTCATCTGTGGCAAAGCCATGTCCCAGCCGGGTCTGTCTGCCCCAGAGAAGCGCCACAGGCTGCCTGACATAACGAGGGAGGGTGGGCGGGTCGGACCTGGGTCTCCCAGAGGCGCTGGACCAGTGGGCTCCACTCTGAGTAGGCAGCTTCTTTGTTCCAAAGTGCACTATCAATTTGTTCCAAAATACCATCTTCTTTGAGTGACCCGACCTAACGTTTGGGAACACGGTCACAGCCTCTTGGAACGCTTGCTGCAAAGTAAGGCTGACCAGGGATGTCAGATGCCAGAGTCACGAGACAAACTTGTGCCATGAAACACAGTCCGTTTCCCGTTACTGCTAGCCTGCCTCGGCCCCTACTTACCTAATCCCTGCTGACAGTTTCAACTTGTGTTTATAGTCCAACCTTCATCTCCCCAGGAGTGACCTCCTTTTCTCTTCTCTCTCCTTCTGAGTAACCAAATCTATATTTGAAAACACTAGCTAGAATATTCACCCCAGATCTTCTGATCTTCAAAGCAGCTCCTCACGATGACCACACGCACGCACGCACTGAGCACCACGCGTCCCGTTCAACCCTCAACACTGCCCGCCCCCTCCATGGATGCCGGGGCACGGTGACCCTCGGAGGGGCCGGGGGAGAACTGCCCACTGAGAGTCTAAGACTACAGCTTGTCTATCTCCCTAGGGATGGCTGGTGCTTCCCCCCTTAGCTCCTCTGCCCTGGGATCACGCCTTTAGACAG
The DNA here is from genome assembly GCA_004026705.1 of Nesogale talazaci. Classification (NCBI taxonomy): domain Eukaryota; kingdom Metazoa; phylum Chordata; class Mammalia; order Afrosoricida; family Tenrecidae; genus Nesogale; species Nesogale talazaci. The sequence goes on along the minus strand of PVJH01003778.1, from coordinate 10,798 downwards.
GAGACGACGGCGGGTCGGGTCTGTCCAGACTTTTCCCACTACTCAGTGCTATCTCCTTCCAAGCTCCTCTTCCTCCTCCTCCAGGCACCACCCAGGCCAGACAGCCAGAGTCACCACCAGTGCATCCTCTTCCAGGCGCTGCCGGGCTAGCACCCTGGCTAACATCTCTCTGCTGCTTCTACCTCGCTGATTCCACCCCTGAGGTCAATGCCTGCAGCCATGTTCCCTGTGCCTCCTCCTGGGCAGCTGAGGGCAGCTCGGGAACCCTGACTGGGAACCCTGACTGGGAAGCAGCTCACACCCTGCTCCAGTGGGCTAACCCCAGCAGCTCCTCATGTTAGCTCTGGTTTGTTGTTTTTTTTTTTTTGGGGGGGGGGGGGCATCACTGCTCTCCGGTGGTGGGAGTAGGAGGCCCAGCCCCACTGCTGGAATTGAACCTCCGTCCCAGTGGGCCGCAGTCCCGCGCACAACCACTACGCCACCGGGGCTCAGCTCCATAGAACGTTTTAAAGTCTCTGTTTTTCATTTTTTATGACTACCTAGCATGTTACAATATACTTAACTCTTTTTTCTTTAGGCATCACTGCCCTCTGGTAGTGGGAGTAGGAGGCCCAGCCTTTGCTCCTGTGGAGTTGGAATTGAACCTCCATCCCAGTGAGCCGCAGTCCTGCGCACAACCACTACGCCACCGGGGCTCAGCCCATACTTAACCCTTTTTTTTGAGGGGCAGGCATCACTGCTCTCTGGTGGTAGGAGTAGGAGGCCCAGCCCCACTGCTGGAATTGAATCTCCGTCCCAGTGGGCCGCAGTCCCGCGCACAACCACTACGCCACCGGGGCTCAGCCCTCATGTCAGCTCTTGAACCCCAACTGAGACCTCACTTTTGCTCAAAGCCACTATCACAACCTTGGGAGCTCAGAGATGGCTCCCAACCTTTCCGGTTCCCTCTGGCTACCATCTCCCATCTCCTGACTGTAGTGTCACAGACAACACCCAGGGCGTGAGAAACCACCCTCTCACAGCTCCCCAGACTGCCTCTAAATCCACCCATGACAGCACGATCTTCTCCTGCTCCCTCTGTTTCCAGACTGAGTGGTGGGCCTGCCCTGCCCCCAGCGGCTGGCCCCGCTCCCACCTGTGCAAACTCTGCCCTTCTCCTCAGTCCATCAACAAGCTCCAGTGCTTCCTATCTTGAAAAGGGATGTAATATGACCTTCAGCACAAACTTCCTTGAAAAGCTGCTATTCTTACCGTCTCCCGAGCTGCATGCTGTGCCCTCTATCCCCCACCCTCATCAGCTCTGCAGAGGCTCTGCGGACCGACTCCTAGTCAGAAGCTCAGGGGCCTGCCTGGTTCTCGCTCCCCTCCAGGCCCTGCCACATTTGAAGCCTAGAACCCGCCCCTACTGTCAGAGAACCCCTGGGTCTCCAGTAGACAATTCTGCCTGGCTGGCTGTTTCCCTGCGTCTTTTGCAGACTCTTCTTTCTCTCTTACCCCTGAAATACTGGTGCTCCCCTCTCCCCGCCACCCCCGAGTTCCTCCCAACCCTCGGACACTTTCCCAGGCTGACTCACCGTCCTGAGCTGGGCTCCTGGCTGGGAGGGCCAGTGACTGCTGAACTCGGGCTGTGTCTCCAGCCCCACACCCAGCCTGCACTGACTGCTCTCTCCTGGAACGTCTTCAAAGCCAATAGTCACACTCAACCATCTTTCCTTCTCACCAGCTCCTTTGGTATCCCTAGTCTTAGTTAAGGGCATTCAGCCTCTTCCTGGTCTCCCAAACTCAGAGCCCCATATTTGATGCCTCATTTACCTGAACTCCCAAAGCCTCTTGTTTTGTTTTGTTTTGTTTTGTTGGTGGAGGGAAGGGGGCATCACTGCCCTCTGGTGGGAGTGGGAGGACCAGCCTTGCTCCTGGAGAACTGCTGCTGGATTTGAACCGCCCACCCAGTGGGCCGCAGCACCTCACTCAACCACTGCGCCACCGGGGCTCAGCCTGACTCCTAAAGTTTCTTTTGCTGATTTAATCTCCAAATTATCTTCTCACTGCATCCTCCCTGTCAACCCCAGGGTAATTATCCTAACTCAGGTCTTTGACACTGTGTTACTAGGCCAGTCTCTCCTGCCTGCTCTCTAAACTATAATCTAACCCCCACACTACCAACCTGTTTTTTGTTTTGTTTTTTAAGCCATCTGACTAGGAATCACCTTGTCACACTTCTAAAACAAACCAACTTGGGTCTTTTGGACAAAACTATGAAAAGCTAGCCCCTTGGTTTGCCTGTGACTGCTCACATCGGGACAGACTTCCCGCCTGTCTTCACTTAGAATGGAAGAGGAAGCCCTCGCTGCAGCCACAGGCAGGTGGCTCCCCTGCTTCAAAACCTCCCTTCATCCTCCTTGCCTGCCAACGCAACTTTTACTTCTAGAACTCTCAGGACTACATTGCACCCTCAGTCTCCTGGCAGACGTCACTGCTCTAGGCCACGGGTCAGAGAGTCTCCTGCCAAGTCACTTCTTTGCTCAATTCACGAGAGCCAGGGGGCCCCCGGCCTCTCCTTTTCTCCCCGCCCCCGTCATTGCCCAGCTACCTCTGCTCCGTGTATGGCTGAATCTTTTGCACAATGATGTCGGAATCCAGCACCCCCAGGAGGACCCCAATCTGGCGAATGAACATCCCCTTCAGCCTCTCCGTCAGCTGGCTGACGCTGACATCCAAGATGATCTCCACCAGGTTGCTTTTCCTGGGATCTGGAAGACAGGCGGATGATCAGGCATGGTTTTAGAAGTAGTGGAAGACCTGCCTTTGTGTGTTTGCATGTGTGTGTGTGTGTGTGTGCTTTGGCACAGTAGAGGGGAGCTCAGACAGAAACACAGCGGACTCCCTTCACATGGAAAGACAGAAAGACACAAAAGGGAATGCTTAGAATACCGTCTGGGGTTGGCTGGAAAGCTTCTCAAACACTCTTGGTCTCCCTACCCAACCGAGAATTACCATGCCTGTGCTGGAGACACATGAAGCCAGAGGGGTACTAGAGGGAGGTGGGGAAGAGAGGTATGTGTGTCGGGGGGTGTTTAAAAGCCCCTACGTATGTGGCTGTGCTGAACTCTCCAGGCCACATGGTGGGTAGCAAGCAACCTCTCCCAAGCCACAACTAGTTTCCAGTGGTCCGATGCACTCGGTCTAGCTTTGCTTTGCAAAGCAATTCTGGAAGGGAAAATGCCCAGCTCAACGAGCTTATTGGTAATGAGAAAGGACCTGTCCCCACAGCACACACACAGACAAGCCAGGCAGCCAAGAAATCAGGCTCTGTCTGTAGTGCTACTGCTGCTGCCACACCACCGCTCTACAGCTCCACAACTGTGAAACGATTGTTTTCTGTGGAGTACAGCCCAGAGACTACTCTGCATTCTGACGCTGAAAGAGAGAATTCAGAATACCTTATTCCCATACTCTTCTGATGTGTGATTTGCATAATTTACCTACTATCTACAATCTGATTTTAAACACAGCAGAAGCTAATGGTGTCTTGGATGGGGCCCTTTCTAGGGGCGGGGCAAGGACTGACACACTTCCCAAGGTTCCTCCCCATCTGAGACATACATGATCCAGCTTGGCCCGGCTAATAAGGAGCAGGTTGAAAGTTAATAACATGGTCTCACCAGATGCTTAGCACCTTCTCCTCCCCCCTCCACCCCCCCACCCAGTTCCTCTCCACCACCAAATTAGCTCCAAGCAAAACAAAAACATGATTCTATCTGAGAAGAAAGTTTTATTTCTGCAAATCTCAAAAATGTCAACGATACCAGTCACTCTGTCTTCACTGGGTTGTCAGCTAAAGCCTCGGGCCGGCTGCATCTGGGAGCTGATGAGACGCCATGACTCAAGCGCTCCCTGTGCTCTCATCCCCAGTGCCCGGCGCCCTCGCTCCGCAGTCACACACGGCGGGGAGAAAGTGCGGGCCGAGGGACACGAAAGCCTGGTCGGACACAACTGCTGTGTGACACTGAGCAAGCCCGGCCCTGTCGGAGCTTCTGTCCTTCTGTCTGAGCTGCCCTGGGAGGGGTCCTCCGTGTGTTGGACTAGGCAGTCTCTGCAGGCTCACTCATGGAGCCTGGTGGCGCAGGGTTAGGGTTCCATGTTGGGCTTGCACCCCACAAGGTCAGCAGTTTGAAAGCACCAGTTGCTCCTTGGGAGAACGTGGAAGCTTTCTGCTCCCGTAGAGTGACCGTCTCGGGCGCCCACGGGGACCGATCTACAGGGTCCCTCGCCACGCCGTGAGTAAGACCCAACCCCCACAGGGGCAGTGGGTGTGAGTGGGGGGTTGACGGGGTCACTGTGAGTCACAATCAGTTCAACAGTAATGCGCCTGGGCTGGGATGTGGACTTTTCCACTTGGGAGGCCTAGATTTCTTTCTCGGAAAGGGCGTCTCAGGAGAGAGGTCTCGGCTGGCCAGTCCGTCTCTGAGTGAACTCACCAGGCTTCACCTCCACAGTGGCCCGGGCTGTGTCGCTCTCCCCCTTTGCATCCGTCACTTTCAGGTGAAATGTGTAGAGCCCCTCCACCAGGTTGGAAAGAAAGAGGATGGGGTGATGGTCGGAGTGGTTTAACACCTCCTGTGGGGGTGGGCGACAAGGCAACGCTGCAGACTGAAGACACCAGTGGAGCAGCCCGGGTTCAGTAACCAGCTAAGTCCAGAAACGAAGCTTCCTGGGCTAGGCTGTTTCCTCTCTGGGCAATGCCTGCACTGACGCCACTGCGGCCCGGGCTCAGGGGACAAAAGCACAGGCTGTGTCTCACCAACAAGTCATTCTGCCCGTTGCTCCCAGAGTCCAAGCCAAGTCCGGCACAGAGACTACTTGCTAAAGAGCCCTGCTGCTGGCACATCAGCACGCCTCGTCTCCCCCCAGACGTACCCCTGCGGCGGGGCTCCCGTCATCTCGAGTCCAGTGGTAGCTGACAATCGCTTTGTCATCGGAGGACCTGGTGCCGTCCAGCTCTGCTGTGCTCGTGGGCAAGGTAATCGTGACACTCCCCGTAATCTTGGCGACTGGTGGTTTGTTCATTTCTGGCCCAGGAGAGAGCATCATCTTCTGAGAAAGAGGGACGTGGCCCTCCAGGCCACCAACCAACCGCTGCCCCACAGTCCCCCTTGCTGCAGGTCCCCCCTCCTCCCAGGCCCCACGGCAGTGGGCAGGAGCAGCTGCTCCCCTGCTGTCCTGGGAAGCAATGGCCCACGGGGGTTTACTGTGGTGGAGTCTGGCTTTCAGTCAGCTACTGTTTTTTTAAATGTCCCTTTTGATTTTTTTTTGGGGGGGGGGGCGCATCACTGCTCTCTGGTGGTGGGAGTAGGAGGCCCAGCCCCACTGCTGGAATCGAACCTCTGTTCCAGTGGGCCACGGTCCCATGTACAACCACTATGCCACCGGGGCTCGGCCCTAAGTGTCCCTTTTGAAGCATGATTTAAAATCTGACTTTCTGACCTTCCTTAGTATTTTTAAAAAGACAAAGAGGGTCCTACTTGAAGCTTGTGTGTCTATTCAGACATTAGTGTTCAGTGAGACCAGAGAAAAGTCGCCTGTAGCTGGCCTCGGCCTGCCGGCTCACAGCACTGCACAGGCAGCTGCAGCGCAGCATGGTCCTTCCAAGGTCTGGCAAAAGGGGTCGCTGTGGCTAACAGGAAAATCCCAGAGACCCACAAGTCCTGGCAACACATAGGCAGAAATAAACATGCGAGGGCAAAACACCTTAACTCTTTATGTATTCAGGAAGGGAGAGGACGAGCTTTTTAAAAAAGGAAAAAGAATGCGTCTTAGAGGCATTTAGTTCAAGGCTGTTCTAGAGAAGCAACTTGCAGCGGCCCTCATCCTGGCGCTTCCAGCTCTCCCTGGAAGCCTCCCCCCTATCTCTGCAGCCCACCGAGGCAGGAGCGGCCGGCCAGAGGCTCTCTGTGTCCAGGGGCTGGGCACCAGGCCGAGGCGAGGCGGTACCTTCTCTGACGATGACGTTCACGGAGCTCTGGCTTTGCAGGTTCCTCTCGTCTTTGACAGTCAAGGTGAACACATAGGCTCCCCCCTGCAGCCCGGTCACCGTGGCAACACTGCTGTTAGCATTCTCCAGCCGCGCCCCCTCGGGTCCCCTGGACAAAGAGAAAGCGGAGGGTGGAGCTGCACCTGTCTGCCGCTTTCTGGTCCTGAAGCAGCAGGCAGCGCCGATTTCCGCCTCAGCGAAGATGTGGACCCTTGTTCCCCAGACCTTGAGAGCACATGTTTAAAAATATTCCATTTGAACAAAGTGTCACTTGGCCCCAAAATACAGGCTACCTGCTGATCAGAAATTCCCAGTCACCAGTTGTCAAACACATCTAGCCTTGTCCTTCACAGGAGCTTCTAGAACATTCCAACCCTTTTCTTCCAGTTTGTCAAAGAAAGAAAGTGCTCTGTACAGGTCTCTGGTCCAAAGAATGACTTAAAAGGGATATTTCTGAAAAGCATTTCTGGCTCAGTGGTTAGTTCAGCTCTTGCCAGCAAAGAAGCCAAAATGCATTTCTTCATCACATGCCAACATCCTTCCTGATGAGAAGTCAAGGAAGGGAACTGGGCCAAGGCGGCGGAGGACCTCTGGGGGCAAAGCCGCCTTCTTCTCAGCAAATCCCTGGGGCCACCGCGGACCTGCAGGTGCAGGGGGTGCTGCGCAGAACGGGGAACCCTTCTGCCGGAGCCGACAACGCCCTGGAGCTTTCCCAGAAAACACAGGGACCAAAGACATCTTGCACATGGCCGGGACTCTGCCTTGTTTTAAAATTCATAACCCCTGACCACAGTAGCCCTTATAAAATCTTGCTGCATGGAGCTAGGCTAAGCATTACCTCACCCTTAATACCGATCAATCTCAACTGAAAGGTTTATCAGTCACATCTTCAACAAGGAGAATTCAAGCAGGCTGGACCGAGGGGAATTAGCTTCTCAAAAGGTAGAAACAAGACCTACCGGGAATCATTTCTAGAATCCAATTTCAGCAATCAAAAATCAAGTGCTTTCTGAAGCTCGCTCACTCACGGCCAATTCTGACTCATCGCGCCCTTGCAGGATAGAGAGACCTGCCTCTTTGGTTCTGCAGGATTTCAAGTCTATATAGGAGTAGAAGACCTCGCTTTGTCCCGAGGAGCAGCGGGTGCAATTGAAGGGCTGCCAGTATGGTTAGCGGCTCAGGGCAGTGCCAGGGCTCCACCAAAATACCCAAGTCAAATAAATACACCAACATATAAATACACCAACAAATAAATACAACAACCAGTCCGCTGGCCGCCACCTTTGAATCAAGAATGTTTTTACATCTCCCCAACAACTGCTCTGCTTCTCATGGACGGAGCTTGCATATAACCCGACTTTCGCTTGTTCTGGTGTAAAGGAGGTGAAGAGTCGGTGAGAAGTAGGAATGGTTTGACCAGGCAGCTCCAGTTTAATTAGGATGGCCCTGGGTACCGCCTGCCTTTGGCCTCTGGCGAACACAATTGGTAACTGGTATCTTCAGGAAATGGTAACAGATTAATGCTTTCATTTTGTAGATGAATTTTCAATTCCCTTTAATAGCTGTTCTGCCCCATCCCCCCTGCCAGCCTGACCCAGTTAATTTTGAGCAACAGTATTTTTCTGCTCCATTACCCCTTCCAGCCTGCCTCTCAAGTGTAATTAAACTATGCATTTCAGCTGATGGATTGTACCTGAAAAAGCATCAGGACCACACACAACTACCTGGGGATGAGCTGATGCTACGCAGTCTCTCTTTCGGTTTCTTTTTTTTTCTTTCCCTTTCCTTACAACAAGTACCTGTAATGGAGTTTTCTGAGGAGTGAAGTTTGGAACTATAAACCTGTCTCTCTCAGTCACCCCCTGGATAAGCCAAGGAGACCAGGTTACCTCTGAAAAGCCAAAGACAGCCTCGCCCCTCAGAGGTCTGGGTCCTCTACGTAAGGCGTCTGTGTCAGCACTCACTGTGTTTTTTCCCAGAGATAGGAAATGATCTTCTGGTCATCAGAGCTTTTGCTGCCATCCAGGGTTGTGCTGTCCACGGGGAGGGTCAGCTCCTTATCAGGGCCTGCGTCTGCCTGAGGCGGCTTGTTATTTTCTGGAAGACAGACACTTGGTTGTCAAAAGCAGCCGGTTCAGCTGGGAAAGGAGAGGAACCAACTGGGACATCTGCTCTGGGAGCCACAGGGTTCTGCCTCTCAGCCCGCAGACCGTCCGCTACTGTGAGGGGTGCCGATCAGTCAGGAGCTCACAATGACAATGATAAGATGGAAACATACAAACCCACCGCCCTGGGAAAGTTATTATGCCATGCCAACTTTAAAATATGTGCTACCAGAGCACAACGGAGAGGGCTTGAAGGGATAAGGATGGCTGATGTCCTTTAGGAAATGTGCTATTAAAGATTGCAGTGAGTCTTGGGACGGCCCAGACGCTAGCTCCTCCATTCCCAAAAGCCCAATAACTACCAAGGGCAAGTGTGCACACAGGGGCTGTGAAGTATAGCCTCGTCTCTCGCTGTGAAGACAACAGCAGGGGACTGGACCCGGACAGCTTCCGGGGCTCCCACGAGGCTGCCTCTTGTTTCGACCTTTACACAGTTCAGAACCCAACTCTTCCTCTCTCCCTAGGTGAGAGGGACCCGCTAATCAGAGCCTGCACCTCAAGGCCGGGACTTACCAGGCTGTACAATAACAGTCACTTGAGTTGTGGCCTGTTGTCCTATTGTGTCGGTCACAGTGAGCTGGTACGTGTAGTCTCCTTCTTGCATTGCCGAGAGCTGCAGAGTTGGTGTTCTAACTCCCTGTGTGCATAAATACCGCACAAATGGAAGAGCAGACTACCAGAATCGGCACGTCACCTGGAACTCCGACTCTGGGAGAAACGAACTCACCAGTTTCCTCACCCTATATTGGTATGAGGGCTATTACTTCTCAGTGCAGCATAATTTGTGAATGCACAACCAGACATCTAGGGGCGTCTTGCTAAAAGTTTCGCCTTCAAGGGGACAGCCTTCCCTGACACAGCCAGCAGCAATGTCAAATAAAGCCAGAGCTCTCACAAGGGAAAACAGGCGGAGATAACCAAGATCAGCCTCTGAGACCCAAGCCAGGAAAAACGTTATGAGCACACAATGAAATCGCATGGCTCAGAGCACAGTGTGGAACAAATTCCTCTGGTGACTAAGGTCAGAGGGTGATCCAAAGACAGTCTGATCAACAAAATTCCCCAGCAGCTCATTCATTTCAATTCCCTCAATGTCCCGACCATCATTTATCGATTCCTCCCTTTTTCCTAACCCCCTGAACTTGGCCCTTGGGTCAAGGTTGCCCTTGGGATATTCGATGGCGCGTGTTCTAGCATGGAGGCGCGTTCAGGACCAGACCTGAAGAGTGACAAATGGTCACGTCCTACCAGCCTCAGTATCCGACCAATAAGCCTGCTGCTCTCCTTTAGAATTTTCAGCTGTGTTCCACTCATATTTCTCTCTCTCCATTTAAATGTGATTCTTTTTCAAGCAGTCGGGAGTGGCAGCCAGGACTCATCTCATTTTTCCGGACTCAGAATTGTGGAGCCTGATGCTTGCGTGGTACACCAGTCTAAACAAATCGTTTCCACGTGTCTTTCAAGATTAGTTCTCCTCGTTCTCCTTCCTTGCCAGGGAGAGAGGCCAACACTGCCCGAGATAACCACTCAGGAGCTCTGGAGCAGTAGTCGCAATCCACCACACCAGGATATGCGCATTGTCTCTGTGGACCCTGCTGTGCAGAGGGCCTGGGCAGTCCCCTGAGGGGAGGGGCATAAGCCCTCCGTTTTTGTAACCTTTCCATTAAAGGCCCTTAAATGTTCTAGATTGGTGGATTGGTTTGCTTTGCATCGTATTGCTTTCTGGTGTTGGTAATTAAAATGGACCAGTCTTGACTGAGCGACCCAGCCAAGCAGTCACAGTTCCCCAGCAAGAGCAAAGGGCAACTGCCCCGCCTACCTGCATCTCCACCACTTTCCCTTTGCTGCTTGGGCTGAGGGACCACTCGTAGCTGCTGATGCCATGGTCGTCGGTGCTCTGGTTCCCAAAGAGCGTGATGGAGTTCTGCGGCAGGGTGATGACTTGGTTGGGGCCTGCGTTGGCCACCGGAGGGTAATCCACGGCCTTGCTGACGGTCAGGCTCGCCGTAGTAGAGTTGGTAGCTCCGTCTGAGTCGACCACAGTCAAGCTACCAAGGCAGAGAGAGAGGGTAAGCAGGGACGCATGAGAAACAGAGAGGAGTCATGGCCACAGGACTGCGAGTCGAGGCTAAGCGATGTCAAAGTGGCAGGCATCAGATCTTACCCGTTCCTCGTGAGAAGGCAGAGTATAGTAATAAATAGTAACGTGGACCGAGGCTTACCGTGTGCACCGTTCCAAGGGCTTTATAGCTCAGTGCATCCTGACAAGAGCTCTATAAAGTGTTTTCATTTAACAAGTGAAGAGACGGAGGCAAAAAGAGGTAAAATAACTTGCCCAAGATCACACAGTTTGAAAGCGGCAGGGTCAAGGGGAATTTGTCTTCAGAACCACGTTGCTGCCTGTGGGTATCAGACCAACAGAGGGCGCTGTCTGATACGGCACGCATGATAACCGTAGGCGGGGCACAAAAATGCTATATGATTGGTATCCAGATTATACTTCAGGGAAAGGATAACGCAAAGAAACCTGCCCAGAGCTACACACTGAGCCAAGATGCAAGCCCACTTCTCAGATTCCAAACCCCGGAAAGCAACATGTTTG
>PVJH01003777.1:0-136101 GCA_004026705.1 Nesogale talazaci | reverse complement strand
GGGTGGCCTGCATAAAACTGATGTTGTTAGGGGTTGTGATGGGAGTTGTATGGGCCCCCAATGAAATGATTCATTAAAAAAAGGGGGGAGGACAAAGGGGATGTTTTTTGTTTTTTTTTAAAGAGGAGCTTGTATCAAGGGCTCAAGTGGAAAATGTTTGGAAATGTATGTGGCAACATATGTGCAAATATGCTTGATACAAATGATGTACTGAATGTTGTAGTAGTTGTAAGAGCCCCTAATAAAATTTTTTAAAAAATTAAAAAATAAATGTAAAATAAAGGTATGGGTACATCAAAAAAAAAACAAAAAAACTGGGCTGAGCCCCAGTGGCGTAGTGGTTGTGCGTGGGACTGCGGCCCACTGGGACGGAGGTTCAATTCCAGCAGTGGGGCTGGGTCTCCTACTCCCACCACCGGAGAGCAGTGATGCCCCCCCCCAAAAAAAAAAAACCAAACAAACCCAGTTTTCCAGCGCATTCTAAAAGCAGTTTTTGTGGTAAAATTATGTCCCTCAGTGGTTTGAGGGGTCATCTTATACTCATGTATATACAGTATATGCTGAACAAGTAAGCAGAGAAGCTGCATTATATGAAGAACTATGCAGCATCAGGCTTGGAGGAAAGATTATTAACAACCCTAAATATGCAATTGATACAACTTTACTTGTGAAAGTGAGGAGGGCTTCAGGAACTTGATGATGAAAATCAAGGATTTCAGTCCTCTATATGAAATACAATTAAACATAATTAAAATGTAAATCCTTACAACTTGAACAATAAGTAATATCATGATACATGGAGAAAAGGTGGACATTGTCAAAGATCCTGTCTTCTTGGATCCACGATCAGTGTTCATGGAAGAAACAAAAACGAGAGATCAAATAATACTTAACATTGGGTAAATCTGATACACAAGAACCCTTTATAATGTTAGAAAGTAAGAATGGTACTGTGAGGACTAAAGTGTCCTGACCCCATGCCTTGGTATTTTCAATTGCCTCATATGCATGTGACAATTGAACATTGAATAAGAAAATCCAAAGAAGAATTAATGCATTTGAAATGTGGTGCTGAAGAAAAATATTGAAAGCATCATGGGCTGTCAAAAAGAAGCACAAATCTGCTTTGGAAGGCATATACACAAAGTGCTCCTTAGAGGCAAGGATGGTGTATGTGTTAGGGTTCTCCAGTGAAAAGCAAAACAAAACAGGGCATTAATAAGTGTGTATATATTTATATACATATACACACATATATAGATATATATATGGGTTTTTTGGGGGGGGGGCATCACTGTCTTCTGGTGGGAGTGGGAGGCCCAGCCTTGCTCCTAGAGAACTGCTGCTGGATTTGAACCGCCAAGCCTGTGGGCAGCAGTACCACACTCAACCACTACGCCACCAGAGTTCAGCCCTTTTATATATATATATATATGTATGTATATATATATATATATATAAAGATATCTAATATAATAAATAAACAGTTCATTAATCTATCAAGCAGTACAAATGTCTTGGTGTAACGCACTTGCGTGAGACAGCTAATATATACTATTACAGTCCTTCGAATATTGAGGGTCATCCGGTTATCCTCTGTAAAGCCATTCAGGCTCTCTGTCCCCAATCAGAAAACAGCAAGGCACGTCACCAACTGTCAGGCAGATGACAGAGTCCGACAGTCCCCAGCTTAAGAGATATATATGGAATGTATAAAAATGGTCCAATCAAAACAGTGAATTCAGAAGGGGTATGCTGGACCTGTTGAACTCAAGAAAGCTTAGCCCACATTATGATGACTTTATTTTGGAAACCTAAAGTGGGCACACTTGATAAGTTTTCCCAAATGATACTGGATGATCATAGGTGCTTTTAAGGAAGATTTACAAAAACAACAACTGAATATTTGATTGATGAGAGAAAGGCCGGAGAGGTTGAGCTGGAAACCTTCCCCCTCCCCCATCACAGCAATGCACCAACTCATCTTTTAAAGACAGTAAGAATTGCCCTACTAGAATTTAATTGAGAAACATTACCTCATCTATTTTGCAATCTTGATCTTGCCTCATTCAGACTTCATTTTCCAAAGTGAAAGACCATTTAGATCGCAACTTGTGTCCCTGGAAATCTTCAAAACTGCCAGTTAAGCATGTTGTGAATTAAACCATGCAGAATTATATGGGAAAGAATGAGAGGTATAGGGACACGACATCTATACATAGGAGAAGATAAGTTAAGAAATAAAAACTTTGTATTTAAAAAGTAATGGTTTATATGATTTTGTAGAAATATTTTATTTATCTTTCACTACATTATCTATAGCAAGAGAGGAGGGCCAAAGCCTAAGATATTTTAAAAATCATTCAGTAATCTATAAGAACTCACAAAGCAAATAAAAGTAAAAGTGTGAATAAAGCAGTCTTCTTCCCTCACTTGTTTTCCTCATTTCTCTTCAGTCTGTTTGAGCCGAAGCTGTGATTGTGGTTAATTCCTTGACTGTTCTGTCAAATGTTAGGTTCCAGTACAGATACTTGTGTATATATGAACAACTGTTTTTTAATAACCTGCCAAGAAGCTATAATCTTCTATTGTGGTCCCTCTGGGATTTAATTAGAATGGTTTCCCACAGCCTGACATGTTTATGGGGCATAGGTAAAGAGACAGTTCATAAAACTGTCAATTTTCTGAGAAATTAAAGAAAAATTGGGCCGCTTAGTGCTTTGGCAATTCTGTGCTGCTGATACTAGCATTGCAAGCAATGAAATCAAAGGAAACATAACAAGATACTGATGCATTAGATATGGGTGGGTTAAAAATAATGTACAAGGGCATTTGTCAATTTGAATGCATAAAGAAGAGGGTTGTGAAAATAAACAATAAACTGGAATAGTCTGACTTTGAGGGCTTGAGGGGAAAGTGAATAAACATTGAACAATAGTTTATTTGCAACTGGAAGGTTGATAGTTTTGCATTTTAATAGACAAGATGAAGCAATGAATTCTGGAAGATATAAAGTCTCCGGAGGGAAGGGATGGTAAATTGATGATTACCGCTTTCTCCTTTGAGGATTCTTCATTTGCACTATCATTTCCTCCTTTAGCTAAGTACAAGTTTTTAATTTCATGGAATTTGTCTTAAGAAAACCATGTTGGTTGAAGCAAATGAGCCAGTGTATTCCGGTTGAAGCCTTTGATAAACAGGTTACTCTTATAACCTTGAGCTCTGTCTGTTGCAGCAAATGGTTTTAACCAGACTATTAACCAAAATAAAGGTTTTCCATGGGGAAGCACCCAATGATGCCACAACAGCATTTGAAAGAAAGTTATGGCAATCTGTTTCCATAAGAGTTACACACAGGAAAACCATATTGGAAGAGTTCTATTAGGTAGCACATATATTTACCATGGGTTGGAATCACTTCTTGATGAAAAGAGGATGTGTGAATGAATAATAGAGGGAATTGGTCCATTTCACATGACACTTCCTACCTCTAAGAATGATCCATTTTAAAAGCAGCAAGTGAGAGTATTCATGGTACCAGCTAGGGAGAAGAGTCACAAGTGGGGTACGTTGAATATCTCTGCCTGAAGGGCTAGAGAAAGCTGATGTCGTGTCTTGCTACACTGAGACCTGAGGTGAAGGTCAAAGAGATCATCAGACAAAGCAGAGAAACAGCACCAGCACTTCCAGGCTGTGACACAGAGCAATGGAGGCTCCATGGAAGTAGATACTAAGGAAGTAGACCATCACTACGAAGCTGAGAACTCAACATGAACTTGATTCCTGGCTGAGGAGAGGAGCTGATAAGGACCAAAGACTGTATTCTTAATGTTTTACGGTCCTGACTTATGGTGCCCTATTAAATTCCCTAAGAAACCACTGAGTGTTGTCTGTGAGTCCTGTGTGGTCCTTGCAATAAATTATTGAATTCAACAGAGAGATAGAGTGCTTTGGGAGGTATAGCTGGTATCAGAATAGAGTGAATGAAGGATGGACATTAGAGGTATGTCTGACATTTGTCTTGTGGCAGTCAGTCATGGGTTGATGTGGACTGGATTTTCCTTCTCCGTTACATTTACAAAGGATGCCTAATGTAGTTGCCTCACTAATTTTCCCAATACATTATTGTTCGAAGCTGCTCAGTGAGGCAGAGCCTAAGGTGGGTGTTATAGAACTAAGTTTTACCTTTTTCACATCATATTCTCTCCTGTAAAATAAGAAGAAATAAAGAGTGCCATAGGGACTAAACCGTAGAGTTAGAAGAACGGAAAGTCCAAAACCTTGAGTACGACCAGAACAGCAGTGGCTCTAGTAAGAATAATCATTCTGCTGGCACTTCACCGCCCCTGCTTCTGTCCTAGTCCGCATGATAGGTCACTAGAGCTGAATCCATGGTATAGGATGCTTGGAAATGAGGACCACTGTATTCCCTGGACTTACAAGTTGAGAGCAGTACAAGGCAGAATTTGGGAAGTGGATGTTACCCAAGTGCTATCACCTTCTACCACCTGAAGTGTTCAGCTTGTATCCATGAGTTTTATTCATCCATCCATCTATTCATTTATTAACTTTGCACTATTTTTCTAGGAATTGTATGAGGGACTTGGAGTTCAAAATTAAACAAGATCCAGTATTGTCCATACAGAGGCAAATAATAGGTTTCAGAAGTTGTTGGACCTGGGTTCAAAATTCTGGTTAAGACCCTTAGTAGGCATGCACTTCATTGTCATTTGGTTTTAACACAGAAGACATGGGGGGGTGACATACATTTCAAAGTTATGGACACAAATAAAGTGATTACATCTAGTGGTTACCTGCAAAGGGAGAGGGGGGAAATAGAGCAGTCATTGCTCAGGGGCACTGAGTTCCTATTAGTGGGAGTGGAATAAGGTGGAAATGAACGGCGGTGATGGTTGTATGGCATGATGAATGCAATCAATATCACTGAATTGTTCTTTGAAAAATTATTGAATTGGGAAATGTTTTGTGACATATATTTTCACTACAACAAAAAATGATCTTCTTGCTCCATAGAACTTGTCAGGGAAGATAAAGCCACAATAAGAATAACAAAAATAGGGATATAATGTTGTTGCTGTTGTTGTGTGCAACTAAGTCTGTTGTAAAGGTTCTCATATATGATAGAGTAAAACGTTCCCTTAGGTTTCTTAGGCTCTAGTCTTTATTTATTTTTTTTATTTTTTATTTTTTGGGCATCACTGCTCTCCAGTGGTGGGAGTAGGAGGCCTAGCCCCACTGCTGGAATTGAACCTCCGTCCCAGTGGGCCGCAGTCCCGCGCACAACCACTACGCCACCGGGGCTCAGCCCTAGGCTCTAGTCTTTAGTGGAAGAGAGCACTAGGTTTGGAGGTTTGGGACTTTCAGTTGTCAGCTGAATGCCTAGCTTTGTGCCACCTGGGCCAATTCATAAATGCTTCACAGCGATGAGCCTGCATCTTCCAGGGAATTCGTGGCTACATGGGATGTCAAGACATTCTAGAAAGCAGGAATCATTTGATAAAGGGAAAAGGAGATTTTAAAGAGCAGGAAGGAAGAACGGTGTGTAAGTTTATGTTAAATGGAGAACAGAGGCATCCTATATTCTTGATATATGAATGGTATGGGTGCATGTACATGTGAGGCAAGGCGTAGAAATGGAACAATGAAAAGGGTCAGGGGTTGAAGATAAATTAAAGGTAGGTTTTACTCATTCATCTAGATAGGATACAGACCTTTCTAGAAGGACACTTTAGTTTGTGACACTGGGAAGCCATTGTAGAATTTTGATTAATGAACTAAGAAAAAAATGATTTGCATAAGCAATTGCCTCAGCATGTATTTTTCTGTAATGCTTGCTATTTAATTCTAAGCCACTTTCATAACTTGCTGATGCTTTCTGACTCTGTGAGCAAGAGAAAATCCATAAAATACATTAGTAGTGCTAGCAAGAGATGATCTAATTGATCCTTGAATTCCTTCCTCTGACAAAGCAGTTGCATTAATGTTAGCCGAGTTTGAGAGATGGGGATTGTTGAATAATGAGCTCGATAGCAGAATGTGGCCTTGGTTGAAAAGAAGTGGGGCAATATTACCAAGTTAGGGATAATGTAGAATTTCATGTAGCCTCACAGGTCAAGAGTTCTGCTAAACTTGGAAAACACCTTCAATGTTAAATGTCTTCTAATTATAGTCTATGTAAACACATAGTTAATGTAACATGATACTTTTGTAATTTTGTAATGATAATAGTAATTTAGTTAGCTTTAGCTTCTTTAATCTTAGGATTTAAAAATTCTTTATGATCATAGTTAATTAAAATTCTTAAGACATCCCAAAAATGAGTTAGATGAAATATTCAGAATTAAATTCGCTGTGCAAAGTAAGTTTAATCCTACTTTGAAACTACTATGAAATAAATAAGCGATGGGAAGAGAGCATGTTAAAATGCCTCAGTTGGCTTGATGACAATATTGATATATTAATTTATTTATCAGACTATATGTTATATCAAATGTATGGATCTATCCACAGCAACTAAGCACAGTGGAATTGTACTAATTTTGAAAAACAGACATCTGGGGTATGATAATTGTTTTGTGAGAGTGAGGTTATGTTAAGGAGTCACCTGCCAACATATTTCAAAGAATCCTGTCCTTTCAAGTGAAATGCTTTGACTTCGTTAAATGCTATGAATACAGAGGTGACAACACCCCTCATTAGGTTTTCTGAAAAAGGGGAATGGGACTCTGACTATGCAACAGTATTATCTGACCAGCCTGCAACTGACTTCTTTCCAGCTATGCTTTCTGCCATGCTTGATCAATATGATTGCAATATATGAGCAAAGTGGGATTGTTGATGTTGTTACTTGCCACATTCACACTGTGCAGCAGAAGGAGACACCACTTGGTAACGAACTACCCTCAGAGTTGTTTCTATATTCAGATCACTGTTGCAGCCACTGTGTCAGTCCACCTTGGTGAGAGTTTTCATCTTTTTTGAATCATTTATGTATTTATTAATTTTTTAAGGGCATGAGTATAAATTGAAGGTTATCCTTACAAGCACGTCACTATCTCTTACTTATAGCCTACTATTTCTTTTTTTCCCAATTATTTTATCCAGGGCTCTGGCAGCTTTTATAACATGCAGTACACCATTCGTATCAAGCATATTTGTACACATAGTGCCTTGTTCATTTTGAAATATTTTCCACATGGTATAAGCTTGAATTCTTGGTATAAGCTCCTCTGATCCCCTCCGCCCCTCTTTTTTAATGTCTCTCTACCAAGCATCTTGTTCTTGCCCAGGAAATGCTCTCTCCTGACATCCTGTGCAAAGTATGCAGCATAAAGTCTTGACATTCTTGCTTCTAAGGAGGATCATGGTTGTACTTCTTCCAGTAAGGATCTCTCCAGTAAGAAGATTAAGAGTGAAGAGGTGCAGGTTAGTGTGTCAATAAGGTCACAACTTGGTGATCCCATGTGAAGGTGCACCAGAAATAAATCGCTCACTGGAGGCCAGACACATGCTCTGTTCGGTCTACCTGCTGACAAGACACATAGTGCGGCATTGGTAGAATCAAAGTCCTGGAGCTGGAAGAACCCCATGGAGCCCCATGCAGCACTTAGATCCCTCCACCACCATTGGATCTACAAACTTTCCGCCCACTGGTCTGTGAGCTTTCTGCATTCATTCTCATTGCTTGTTTTGTGTGAGTCTGAAGATGAATTTAGATTGGTATTGGACATATGGGCTAATATTGAGCCTATGGACTTGATCTGAACTTGGGTGGGATGTTTCCTTAATATACAATTATTCTTGACATAAAGCTCTCTCTTCTACACATCTGGGCCTCTATAAACTTGTTTCCCTAGTCAACCCTGACTAACACAGTCCTTTCAGCAGTTCATGGTACTTTCAATATTCTTCTCCAGCACCATAATTCAAATGCATTAATTCTTCTGCAATCTTTCCTTATTCAATGTCAAATCATCACATGCATATGATGCAATTGATAATACTATATATTATGATAGAATTACCTTATTTCTCTTTAGTTTGCAATAAAATAACTTCCTATTGCAAGTAAATCCTTTAGAAATGTGTTCAAAGGTTGCTGCTGTTCTGAGTTCATCACAAAAAATTATGCAACCTTCCATAAAAGTTGTTTAGCTTGTTAGAATTATTTAATGGAAAAACGGATACTTACTGAAAATTTTAAAGTAAATATAATTTTTTTAGAGTTTTAAGGTACTGAGTTCTGTCCCTTTGTGTGCATACATTTTTATTAAAATCATTTTATTGTGGGCTCATAAATTGTTTTTCACAATACGTAAATCAACATACTGTGCCAAGCACTTTCACATGTCCGCTGCTGCTATCATTCTCCAATCATCCGCCTTTTCCCTTGAACCCCTGGTACTGGCTTTTTCATCCCTTCCCCTCTTCCCTTGCTCTCCCCTCCCCATCAACCCTCAATACTTTATACATTATTGTTCTGTCATATCTTACACTGCCCACTTGTGTAAGATCTTACATATCTTATACAACCCAGTCCTTTGATGCCCGTCCTTCAAATTGGAGCTTAAGTGTATATCCTTGCAGTTGGTTCCATCTCTCTACCCCACCTTCTCTCCATCCTTCCGGCAGCTCCAATCTAACCACTGGCCGGAAGAGGCTCATCCATCCTGGTGTTCCCATATCTCTAGCTCCACTCTCTACTAGTGTACCTTCTCCAGTCCATCTGGATTTGTAAGGTAGAGTTGGGGCCATGATGGCTGAGGGGAGGAAGGCTTCAGGAACTAGAGGAAACTTGTATGCATCATTGTTGCCCTGTTGCATCTTGACTGGTCTGTCTCTTCCCCTTAACTCCCCTGTAAAGGGGTGACCAATTACCCACCAGTGGGCCTTAGGTCCCTACCCTGCTCTCCTCCTCATTCGTGATGATGTGATTCTTGTTCTTTGGTGCTCGATACCTGCTCCCTATGGCCCTCTTGATCACACAGGCTGATGTGCTTCTTCCACATGGGCTTTGCTGTTTCTGCGCTGAATGACGACTCGTTTATCTTCAAGTCTTTGAGACTCCAGACATTCAATCATTTGTTAGCTGGGCACCAATGTTTCTTTCCCCCCACCTCCTCCCCATCATTTCTTCTACTCTGTTTGCCTCTGTATCCATTTGTCCTCAGCGATATCGGGAGTCAATTGGTCCATTGATTTTGATTTTTGTTCTTTGATGTCTGATACCTGATTTTTTCAGCATCTCATTATTGCACAGGCAGGTAAGTTTCTTTTATGGTGGGTTTTGTTAATGCAAGATTATTAGGATTATTAGAAACCATGTATTCTTCATTGTTTTATAGAAGTTTCAAGTGGTTGGCAGCAAAAAATTAATATTAAATATAATAAGAATATTTTACCCAGGAAATTGTGATCTCTAATTTTAAAGACTAGAAAGAAAGAAAGGATCAAAGTGGATGCTAGAAGACAATCTGGAACTCGAAGCTAATTGTGGAGCAGATAGGGCAAATTGAAGGTATGGCGAAGTCAATGAGTGGGACAGAAAAGGCTGAAGCTCAGCTAAAACCTAAAGATCAGAAAACAAAAACGCAAGAACATACTCAGTGTATCTCAAACTGAACAAAAAACTAAAGAAAAAAACAAGCCTCAATTTGCAATTCCATGGCAAAAAGATTCCATGGGCAAAATATTGAATAGTGCAGGAAGCATTTAACCAAGACAGAAAGACTACACAGAGTCACCGTACCAACAACAGCTAGTAAACACTCAACCATTTCAGGAGGAAACCTATGATCAAGAACCAATGGTGCTGAAGGAAGAAGTTCAAGGTTCACTAAAAACATTAGCCAAAAATCAAGGCTCCAGAAATTGATGGAATGACAGTGAAATGTTACAACAAATTACTGTAACACTGGGAACACTCATTCATCTATTCCAAGAAATTTGGATGACAGTGACTTAGCTTACTGACATAAGGAGATGCATATTTGTTCCCACTCCAAAAGAAGGGTGACCTGCACAGTGCTCAAGTTATAGAACAATATTATCAATTGAAAATGCAACTACATTTTTGCTGAAGATCATTCAATAAAGTTTTCAGCAGTACATTGACAGGAAGCTGCCAGAAATTGACTAAATTCAGAAGAGGACATGCATCAAGGGATATCATTGCTGGTGCCAGATGAATCTTGGCTTGAAACGGTGGACAGCAGAAAAAATGCTTACTTTTGTTTTACTGACTGTCCAAAGGCATTTGGCCTTGTGAATCATAGCAACCTATTGATAGCCTTGAAAAGAATGGGAATTTGAGAGAACTTAATTATGCCCATATGAAACCTGCACTTGGATTGAGAGGCAACTGTAGTAACAGGACAGCAGAGTACTGGTTTAAAATCAGGAATTGTTTGTGTCTCAGTTGTACCCTCTTACCATACTTCTTCATTCTTTATGGACAGAAAATAATTAGAGAAGTTGGATTATGTGATGAAGAATGCACGATGGTATTGGAAGAAGGCTTATGAATATGCAGTTAATGCAACCTTGCTAGATGAAAGTGAGGAGGGCTTGAGGGAATTTCTGACAAGGATCAAGAATTCCAGCTTCAGGTATAAATTATAATTGAATATCAAGAAGGCAAAAATCCTTACAACTGGATCAACTAAAGCGTGATGATAAATGGATAAAAGGTGGAAATGATCAAGGATTTTTTTTCTTTCAAGTATCCACAATCAATGCTTCTGGAAAAAAGGAGTCAGGAGATCAAATGACTCATTGCTTTGGGTAAATCAGCTGCACAAGATTTCTTTAAAGCATTGAAAAGTAAAGAGGTATTTTGAGGAATAAAATTAGCCTGGCTTAAACCATGGCATTTTTAACTGCCTCATATGCACACTAACTTTGGACATTAGATAAGGAAGAATGAAGAAGAATCAATACATTTTGAATCATGGTGCTGTCATGTATTTCCAACTCTCCACCCACTTCCCTACCCACAAACAATACAAAGTAAAAACCCAACTGTGGCAGTCACTTAATCTGGTATCAGTTTGAGGATTAAGAGTGTAAGGGTGGAGTCTAGCCCGTCAATCAGGAGATAACCACTGAGACCTCTGTGTGGGCATGGCTTTCCTCTGAGAATTCTGGAAAATCTGGTCATATTCCCCTCTTGGAGGTGAGAGACTCACTACTCAGCTCCTTAGAAATACTCTACTGACAATACATAAGGATGACTTCCTGGAAGGCATTGCACATGACAAGACAAATAGCAGAATGCTGATAGACTCTGAGTTCTGGAAACTATATAGAGACCCTGCCAGCACTGAGATAATTCTACTGCCACTAGATCCACAAGACTCTGCACCCACTGACCTGTGACTGTCCTGGTGTCATTGCATGTGCTGTGTGAGTCTGAAGAGGACTTATAGATTGGTATTAGGCATATGGGTTATTATCAGAATTATGATCTTGGACTGGACTGGGCTGGGATATTTTCTCCATGTCTAATTGCTCTTATATGTAAACCTTTTTCTTATTCACACATGAGTGTCCATGGATTTGTTTCTCTAATCTACCCAGACTAATACACCCACCAATATAAAATAATAATAAAATGACAGACCTTTCTTGGAAGAAGTACAGTCAGAATAAGTCCTTATAGTTAAGGATGGGAATACTTCTTTCCCTGTACTTCGGAAAGGCTATCAGGGGAGATCAAACCCTGGCAAAGCACAGCATGTTTAGTAAAACAGAAGAGAAGTGAAAAGAGGGAGTTCCTCAACAAGTTGGACTGACGCAGTGGCTTCCACAATGGTATCAAACATCAGAATGTTTGTGAGGATGGTGCAGCACTTGGCGTTTGTTCATCTTGTTGTCCGTTGCATCAGAACAGATTTGGTGGCACCTAACAAGTTAGTTCTCCCCAGATGATAACTCATAATACATTAATTGAGCACAAACTCAAGAAGTAAGAATCTTCTCATTCATCAACACAGGAAGCCTACTGCTAATAAACTTATGTAAATAGTATACTTTTGTTACACTAGAGGCATTCAAAATATTTTCCATTACATATGATATTACTTCTTTCTAGATTTTACTGAGTCTTATTTTTTCAGAGTTTAAAATATTACTCCTGGGAGTGATAGGCCATCAGTCATTGTATTATGTGATTGATCTTTTATCAATTATTGAGCTTTTGGTCTCTGTAGGTTTTATCATGTTACTCGAGTTTGTGTGGTGCTGTGGACTCAGCTGCTCTTCACAAGATGGGTGGTTCAAACCAAACACTACTTTGTAGGAAAGACAATGAATCCATCTGCTCCCATGAAGGTTTATATCCTAGAAAACCCAAGGTCACTGGAAGCTGGAATTGACTAGATTGTAGTAGTCTTGGTTTTGATTTATTGTCCTGGCAGTGCAGTGGCAATTCTCTTGTATGCTAGAGAAAAGGTGAATGGTTTCAGCCCCACTCATCCGACCCGAGTAAGGTATGCTAGTCTGCTCCCACAAAGACGTGCCTCCTTCCAAACCCTGCGGGCACTCTGTCTTCTAGAGTCGCTTTAAATTGAAATTGACTTCATTGCAGTAGACTTACTTAAAAAAAAAGTTATAGCATTAATTGTTTTAGATGCACCATGAAACTAACTGAAGTATGGAATTTCTCTCTGCCAACACACACTCAGGCACACATATTGTACACGGTAACAGTAAAGCATGCATATTTATAGTCAGAAATAGAATGAAAAAAAAAGACACGAAGAGATGCAAGGAAGGTCACTGAAGTAATATGGAGAATTCATTCAGATCAAAGGAGGTTGGGAGTTATTTGACAGTGTTTAATATCGAGCAGCTGCATTGGGAAGACTTCTGTAATAATTTATTATTCTTTTGACTTGTAGAGCACTGAGCTGTTCCCAAAGCTGATATCCAGGAAATGTGGCCACCCTTTTCTGATTTTCTCCTCCTATTCAATGCAGGAGATGTGATGCAAGGTGATGTGCCAGTATAAGGATGATCAAAGTGTCAGTTTCTATCAGTTTTCTGCTCTGTGAACCTGGGGTGAAGAGTTATAAAATAAATTTTCAGGGGGGACAGAAACAGTTTCCTTTTCCCTGTCTTTCCCTGTATGGAAGAATTATAATTTCTGCCAAATTCCTAATTCTCCACTTAGCCGGGCCCCCTTCCCTTCAGAGAGAATTGTCCAAAGCACCTGGAGTACTGGCTGGCTCAATATTTTTCAGGTGTTCTTGTATGTTTTAGGGCTGTAATCTCCACCACACAAGCCCTGCAGTTGAGGCATTCTGCCCCCCACTTGATTCCAACCCCCAGAGACTAACTTCAAGTCATTGACCTGGCAACATCCTCAAGGACCAGCTAGAACTGTCCTGTACAGTTTTCATGGCTTTGTGGTTTCCAAATCTTCTAAAATTATTGTTCACTTTTTAACTTAAATCATGTGATCTTAATTTAAAAATTGCTTTCCAACTGTGGAACTGTTTACACACTTTGTATTTGAGGACTTCTCCAATAATTATAGGATATAGGTATGTATGTATGGATGTGTGTATATATGTGTGTATGTATATATATAAATATTTAGTTGGGATGTAAAACATACATCATGCCATTCCAAATTTCACTCATGTCAAGTAGAATATGCTATTGTTTCCCTATCAACTTCCAAACTTTCTTTTTCTCCAAGGACCCCTTGATGTCTTCACCCCTTCACCTCACCACCCCTTTGTGTGCTCCTCCTCTCAAAACACATATTTCACTTGCTGACTCTATACATTCATCAGTTCTGGTTTTCATACACCTCCAGATAAAAAAAAACATATTGCTGTGACATTTTTCTCCTAAGATCAGTTGTAGGGTTAAAACCTGCTATCACTTGACAGCTTTAGTCACTGTCACCAAAAATCTTTGACTAGGTTCTAGTCACCCACCCCACCCTTCAAAATCTCCAATTTTGCTAAAATTTATTATAAGAAAGGCCTATAGTTTATGTGTTAATGATCATATAAAGCCTGGTTTTATCAACTAAAATAAATAAAAATAATATCAGATCATTATTTAAAAGTGAATGAAACATCAGACTCTCCATGACCAAAGGTGATTCTCAGAGAATATTTGAAAACTGCAGAAGACATTATGGAAACAGAAGGGAAGTGCAAATGCCATAGTTAGTGGTTAAAATAAGCACTACTTTCAATCACCTGTTATTGGGAAGTCTGGAATTCAAAAATAAATACTGGAATCCTCTTCTCTACTTCTCTATCAAGGAAATCAGTCTGAATAAGACTTGGGGATCATCTGGGAACTGCTTCCTCCCTCTCTGAGACTCTTCTGCTCTTCTGCATTTCCTTCATGTGATCTTCAGAGACAAAGAGATTACATACATAGCTCAAGGCCTTAAACTTTTGGGGGATTAGAAGCAGTATTCCTTTGTTTCTTTTCTTCACACTTCGCTTTCCTTTGGATTTTCAAGAAGTGTGTGCTCTGCTAGTCATTCAGGATAAGGCGAAAGGAAGGCAGTCTTCCTCCAAAAATTACCATTTCTCTTTTGTGTATGATAGATAGCAATTCCCATACAAGAAAATCAAATTATACTACATTCAAGCATCAGGATGGTGATCCTGGAAAAATGTTTTTAATGCCTTACATGGAGACAATATATAGATATAATGGAAATAGAATAGAGTAATGAGTCCCCATTTATGCAACACCCAGTTTCCATAGTCACCAACCTGTTTTCATTCATCCAATTCCTCCAATTGTATCTCTGTTAGGATGGTTTGAAACAAACCCAAGGTATTATACCAGTAATTAGTAAAGACTTTTTTTATTCAACAAGACAATATCACCACCAGATTAAAATAATGCTTTAACATCATCAACTATCCAGTCTGTACTTAGAATTTCTCAGTGGTCTTTAAAAACTATTATTATTATTATTATTACAATGTTTAGATCAAGTTTTAGTAGTCAATGTTTACAAATAATGCATCCCATGAGTCTCTTCTCTCCCCCCTTCTCTCAGTCTGTCTGCACTTCCTCCGAAGGGTCTTACAGTCAGGATTATGCTGACTCTGTGGCAGCCATGTTCTCATATTGCTCACTACCCTGTGTGGTGGCTCCAGTGTGATGTGGAGTCATGGCACTTTCTGTTCTTTATCTGTTGGAACTCTGGTGGCACAGTTGTTAAACTCTCAACTGCTAACCAGAAGTGAGGTGATTCAGACTCATTGGCTGCTTCATGGGAGAGAGAAATGACTGTCTATTTCCATAAAGATGCACAAACTTTGAAACCCAGTTCTACTCAGACCTGTAAGATGGCTCCAAATTGGAACCTTCTCCTCTAGAGTGGGTCTAATTACTTCTGTGATGTCTATTCGAAGGTTTCCTATCTTGTACTTACTATCATTGCTGACTAGATAGAAAAGCTTGATGAAATCCAAGTTTCATGTTTTACAAATAAATATTTTCAATGAAGGAGGCAATGCCTGGCTTTTGTGTTCCCATAGGCAGGCAGTAGGAGGTGCTAGAATAATTAAAATTGCTAAGAAACAAATTAAAACAATAAGACCTAAAAGTCAGTATGTTTTTTGTTATTATCTCTTTATTATCCAAAGAATGAATTCATCCTCTATCCTACTTCAAAGGTTACCAGCTAGTTTTTCAATCATTATGAATGCATCAATTTAAGTGTGTGTGTGTGTGTGTGTGTGTGTGTGTGTGTGTGTTGGGCTGTGATCCTCATGGCTGGCAGTTCAAAGTCACCAGCATATCTGTGGGAGAAAGCCTGGGCTTTCAACTCTGGAAAGCAGTTACAGAAACCAACAGGCCTCTCCATGAGTCAGCATTGACTTGATGGCAGTGAGTTTGCAGTAATTTGTTCTAGTCTACTGAAATTATTCTTATTGATTTTTCTTTCAGTTAGCTCTTGGATTCTTTTGATACAGCCTCAGTAGTCTTAATAGTATTCCTGTTTTATCATATAAAAGGATGTTCTATATCTAGCATCATTCATTTGTATCTGGTCTAGCATGAATCTTTTTAGTAGCAATTACAGGTTATGCCCATCACATGTCTGTCAGTGTCCTGTATTATGATGTCTTGTGTGTTGCTGTGATGATGGAAGCTACAATACTGGTTAAATACCAGCAGGGAAACCCATAATCAGAACAGGCTTCAACAGAACTTCTATATTAAGACAAACTAAAAAAAAAAAAAAAAAGACCTGGCAGTCTACTTCTAAAAATAAGCCAATGGATATCTTAAGGATAACAACAGAACATCATGTGATACAGTTGTGGAAGATGAGCCCTCAAGATGGAAAGGCATTCAAAGATCACAGTGGTCAAACATCAATGATGCTGAAAGTCATGCATGACTGGACAATATTTCACATGAGTCAGAGCTAATTTGAAGGCACTAACAATATGATGACACTTATATTGTTGAAAATCTGACATCTTTTCTTGCTCCCAGATTTGCTTTATTATTAAATTTACACTTTATTTTCATATTCAGTGTTTCTGTATATTTCTGTTATTCATATAATGTTAGTTTAGTGTTTGGGGGAGGAAGAATTTCTAAAGATTCCATTAAGACAAAAATTAAAAATAGACTGAAGAAGTTAAATTTTGTAGTTTAGAATTATAATTCTGAACAATTTGTTATACATTTTCTGAGGCATACAGCTCTTCTTTTACATGAGACCAATGAAAATTTTTTTAAATTATATGAAAATATTACATGTTTTTAGGTTCCATTGAGTTATTTTGGACTTATGTGAGACCTATGATCAACAGAATGGAATATTGCCTGATCCTGCATTATGCTCTAACTGTTCTTATGTTTGATCCCATTGTTGCAGGCTAATTTTCAATCTATCTTGTTGAGTGTCTTCTTTTTCACGGTTTCTCGACTTGCTCGAACATAATGTCCTTTTCTAGATACTGGTCTCTCCTGAAAATAAGCCCAAAGAACGTAAGGAGTCAGGGTATTCTAGCTTTAATGAAAATTCTGAATGCACTTTGACTATCTGTTTGTCCTTTTAACAGCCCATGATATTTTCATGTCTCATCAGCAATAGAATTTACTATTCAATACAAAAGTAAAAAAACTCTCTTTTATGGAGGATTTGCATATTGTATACATTCAAATAAGTTTCACCAACTTTACCAGAATGCTGCTCTTTATTAATGCACCTATTTCTAAGCTGAAGTTCACATACAAGTAGTGTGCCTAAGAACACAGAACTTTTAAGGATTACAAGGGGATTGTACCCCCAGTCCCCACAAATAGCAGAGTTTTTTCAAGGCTATGCTTTTTTTTTATTTTTATAAAACAGCCTATCACCTTCAAAGTCCTCTTCATTACACTTAATGTATTTGCCATATCTCCGATTTCATACTTGAAAATATTTTTCCAAACTCATCTGTTTGGATGGCTGACAGCACTTCCTTCATCTTTTTTCTTCACTTCTTCCAGGTCCCTAGATCACTCTCCTTTCACAGGCCTCTTCATTTGTGGCAGCAAAAAGAGGTCACACGAAGTAAAGTCAGGTGAGTTAGGTGCATGCAGCAAGAAAGGCATGCTGCTTTTTGTCAAAATCTGGTGCACTGACATGGCTGAGATGTGTGAGCAGTTACATTTTTGTGGTGGCAAAACCAGTTCCCCTGTCTGCCACAAGTCAGGCTTTTTTTTTTTGTCATACCCTGTTATGCAATCTTTTCAGAACCTCTAAATAGAAACCTTGATTAACAGTCTGACCTGGTGAAACAAACTCCAAAGGCACTACAAGTTGAAATTTTTGTCCATTTTCGAAGTTGATGAGATTTGTCAACAATCAAAATTTCACCTTTTTTTGAAAGGATAAAACCATCCATGCACTTGAGTTTTTCCCAAAGCGCTGGCCTTGCAAACTGTGTTCAACATCACAACAATTTTTGCAGCATTTTTCCAAGTTGGAAACAAAATTTCATAGCCACATGCTGTTCTCTTAAACCAGCCATCACAAAAAAGAGGTGTGAGCAAAACTACTAGAACAAAAAATTCACTGTGACCAGAGATAATCTTCTTGGGTGTCACAAATGGATGCACTAATTCAGAGGTAGTCAATAGATTTTTGCCTTGTGGGAAAATTGTGCACTAAGATAGCTCCTAAGCCCATTGCTGTTCCAGGTATTTTTGTACCCCCTTGTATAGGCAGAATATATTTATGTCGTAAATATGAGTAAATATATTTATGTGGTTTATAATAATACCAGAATTTAATAATCCAACATGATTTATAATGGTGAATTTTTATGCTTTCTTCTTTTTCTCCTTCTTCTTCTTCCCCTCCCTCTTCTTTTACTTCTTTTCATCTGTCCTTTCTCTCCCTTTACTCTGCTTCTTTGTTCTTTCTTAGCAAAGGCCCATAATCTTTGCCTGATGAAGAAAGCTTACTGTATGTAGGTTCTAGTACCAGAATACTTGAATTTTAATTCAATGACACATTTTACTGCTTTGGTTGCTTGTGTAGTAGTCACATAATCTAATACCAACTTGAGGAAAGAGTGAAGGCTATCTGTCAGTCAGGTCATAGCCAATAATGCCTCTGTGTGGGCATGACCTTCTGAGAATTCTGGGATCCCCTGTCTTATTCCCTCAAGGCGGGAGACACTCTCTCATCTACACATTCCTGTTGACCAGTCACATGGAGCTATGCTGATAGACACAGAGCCCAGAATTGGAAGAGCCATGTGAGACCCATGACAGCACTGAGATTCTTCCACCAACACTGATGGTTGCTGGGGACACGTCAAGGAAGTAGACAGCTGAGTCATCTGTAGAGCAATTCAGGCAGCTTAGCCAGAGTGCAAACAGCAGGGTTGGTCACCAACAGTCAGCCAGATTACAAAGTTTCACAGTTCCCAGCTCAAGTGATGTATATACATTAGCAGTGTGGTGAAGTAGGTCTCAAAGGAACCTTGAATGATAGTGACATGGACCATGAGTTGTCACACAGGTATTGTAGCTCACAAGTTGGGGCAGAGAACTAGCTAAGGCAGCTGCATACTGAGCCAATCATCAAAGAGCAAGAGACAGAAAAGCAAGGCTTGCTGAACCATTTATCTCTCTGTCCTTCAATTAAATGGTTACCTTATTAATCCCACATGCATCTATTGGCCAGGCTAATAAACCTACCTAACACATCCTCTCAACCTCAATTACTAAAGTGAACTGTTTCTAGTTGGTTGACTATTCTTGAATATAGGGAGGGCATTTCTCTTCCAGATGGAAGTGTGGAGACAGGCAAGCACAACGTTTGTCTATGTCACTATTTAAACTCCCTAAATTTGCCTCATGATATTTCCAGACTTGACCGAGAGCATATGTCAATATTTAGCAGTAGAATTCTTGCTGTCATTTTATGGTGATTGGATTAATCCTCAGCCTGTGCATCTCAAGAATAATCCCCACCGATCTTTCAGTGACATCTTGTGTGTTACTATGATGCTGAACAGATTTCTGTGGACTTTTGATGACGAAGAAGGAAAAAAATGCCTGGTGATGTACATTTCCAAATCAGTTAGTGAAAACTCCATGAATCTTAACTGCCTGATTTGAACACAGGCATGAGCAGAATTTTGCCCCACAGTGCATGGGGTATGCCTGAGTTGGGGCCAAGTGGATGACAGCTACCAGACAAAGACAGGGAACATCACAGAGCTAAAGGTATTTTAGATCTCATTCCATGCAACCTAATTATTTACCAGATAAGAAAATTTTGGTCCAGCCAGGATAAAAGAGACTTGCCTTGAAATCAAATCTGCTAAAGGATAATATATTATGTTGTGTATGCCTTTATTTTTCACTTTATTCCACTTTTCTCATTTCACAATAAAAACGAGTCCCTTTGCTCATTTATTTTTAGAGAATCACTTTTCTATGACATTCAATATTCAGGAAGGCTAGTTTATTTTTTCCTAATCCACTTTTCCCCTCTTGTAGCATATTGTGGGTCATTCAAAATAGCCCTATTTTTACAAATAAATCTATCAACTTAAAAACTGCTAATCTAAATCTTACAGATATATTTTATGTGGCATGATGATAATGTGAAGGGAGACATAGAATTAAGGGAAACACTTTGAAATAAGAATAAGGTAAAACTATTTTATGGATGCCCAAATACTTAGGTTGTTTTTGCCTATAAATATCATATTATACCATATGAGTAAACTGAATACACTTGATTCAAGAATGAGGCTACAAATATAATAAAATGTCATTTTAAATTAATGGGGCAAATAATTCTATCAATTATGTTGGCATAATTGAATACACAGGGATAAAGATTTGGAACCTAATACAAAGGATTAGAATACTGCCTAAATGTAAAATATAAAGAAGTTGGAACTATTCATATGTAATAAAACCTAATTTTATGTGAATATCAAAGAATCATAAGTTTATATATATGCATATATATCTGATATAGCATGTTTATCACATATTGACATTAAGATTTTAGAAGAAAATCAGTGTAGAGGGGAGAGTTTAAGAGAAACCTATTTATTCTCCTTTCCTTATAATTCTGCATTTTTAACTTTTGAAGTTTTACATATTTTTCTATGTTTGCAATACATCTGTAAGGGAATTTAATAGTGCTAAGTCCAAATAGTTTTTCATTCAAAATGTTTGACTAATTTTATATGTTTTGTAAACCAAATCATATTTTAGCTTAAGTAATCGCAGTCATGGGAGAATTAGTGTTCACAGCATAAAAGTTAAAAGCACTCCCTGATCTCTCTTTGTTAGGTTTAGGATTTAATACATGTAATACTATTTGATTATGTATTTCTATATTCTCTTTAAAACTGGGTGACCCAATTAATTGTCATGTTGATTCAGATAGATGAGGCCTACCATGAACTCAGATACCCCCTCCTGTTTTTTGAAGAAAAGATTCTGCAGTTTGAAGACTAGCAGATCAGTGATTTCCATGTGACTTCGTGGAGCATGGAATAATGCAACTTTGAGAAATAAATATAGATATTCCTCGTCATGGTAACCAGGTGAGAACTATGTGTGTTAAATAAAGATAGTCATTTCTCACCTGAATTTAATGATTTACTTTGTTATCTTAGAGCAGTAGTTTACAGGAAGAGAAATGAGCATATTTATTTTCATTGTTGGCTGTTCTTTTCTTCTTTTTTTAAAATTGTGGCTCTAGGTGGCCTTTAATCGTGCCCCCAGTGTGGCGGTTGGTTTTATACTTGGCATTAGAAAGAGTCATTAACAACACAAAACATACAAATGATACAACCTTGCCTGGTGAAAGCGAAGGAGACTTGATGCATCTACTGATGACTATGAAAGGGTATATATATCCTCCAAATGCATCATATCTTAAATGATAAATCAAAACGAAAATCCTTTAAGCTGGATCGATAGACAATATCATGATAAATGAAGAGAATCCTGAAGTTATCAAGGATGTGATTTTACGTGTGCCAACTATCGAAATCCACGGATGCAGAAGTCCAGGGTGTTCACTATCATATGGCTTCAAGCAAATCTACCGCAAAAGACCTTGTTGAATTCCTGAAAATCAAATATGCCACATCGGTGACCCAGGTGTTTGAGATCCAAACCTTGGCACTGTCAATTGCCTCATATGCACGTGAGAGCTGGCCAGCGTAAAAGAAGCAGTGGGGGATTCGTGCGTTTGAATCCTGCTGTTGCAAAGCGTATTGAATGAACTGCAGATTGCTAGAGGAACAAGTCTGTCTATCCTGGAAGAAGGACTATTGAACACCTCCGAGTAGTCAAGATGGTGAGTTTTCCTCTTTATTTTTGGCATCACTGTCCCCTGGTGGTGGGAGTGGGAGGCCCAGCCTTGCTCCTGGGGAGCGCTGCTGGATTTGCACCTCCACCCCAGTGGGCCACAGTCCTGCGCACAAGCACTACGCCACTGAGGCTCAGCCTGAGCTTTCCTCTTATATACTTTGGGCATGTTGTCAGAAGAGACCAATTGCTGGAGAAAGACATGACCCTGCGTAAAGTAGTTGGTGACCAAGAGGACGACAGACTCTCAACAATAGGAACAGATTCCATGCCTGCAAGGATGGACTCACACTTAACTACTGTTGTGAGGATGCGAAAAGACCTGGTGGCTTTTTTGAAACACTAACTCCGAAAAACAAAAACAACAACAGGAAAGGAAGGCTTTAAATGAGATGGATTGACACAGCAGCTGCATCAATGGGCTCGGACATAAGAACAATTGGGAGAATGACGCAGACCAGGCAGGGTTTCATGTTTCATTCTGTTGGACATAGGCCTACATGGGTCCGAGCCAACATAAGGGCACCTAGCTGAAACAGCGAAGCTATGACATGCAACAATAGCATGAACTCGTTTAGGCCCCCACAGATTCAACTTCAAAGTTCTGTCAATTTGAGTTAATTGAAGTTTCCTTGAAGTAGGCTATGATTCTGGCCCACTCCACTTGTGTCTGAATAGAGATGCATTCTGCAGGATTTTCAATGGCTGAATTTTTGGATGGAGTTCTCCTGTCCTTTCTTCAGAGATATCTCTGGTTGAATTTAAATTTCCAGCCTTTCAATTAGCAGCTCAGAACATTAACCATTTGTAGCAACCAATAAATTAAATTGGGCACATGGTTGGGAGGGAAGGAACAATGAAAATAAATGAGCTTTGTTCCCAATTTCTAATTATGATTGGACATGACTTTTTCAGTTCTCTTCAGACCGAAAAATGTATCTTGCATTCTTTTAAAATTTTTTTTTGTATCTTGCATTCTTAACACTATTGTAATATTCTACAGAATTAACTTCTTCTTCAAGAGTCATTTGATTTTATTGCTTCTGTTTTCTGGAATATTATATATTTGCATATATATCTCTATCTATATCTATACATGTGTATATAGTTTACATGTAAGTTATTTAAAATCATAGGCTAAAACTCTTGTGAGGTTTATATTTGAAATCTGTATCTCCATTGGAAAATGGTTTTAACAATGTTTGAACAGCACATGGTGTCCATATCAAGCAGGAAGACAGATATTATTTATTTATTTTTGTTTATTTATTTTTAGACTAAGAGGACTTGAAGAATGCCAGAAAAAACCTAGGCATTACTATAAACAGGGTAGAGAGTTTATTCATCACAGTGAAAAGTCAGGTTCATTAAAGAAGGTAATGATTACCTCTGACATACACAATGGCGCACTGCTTTAAATTAAGATTCTTAACGAGGCATTTCGCTGTGTGGCTTTAACTGAGGGTTTAAAGTGGCAGTCAATTTGAGTGGGATTTCGATGATCAAGAGACATGCTGGTAAAGAATATTTCAGGACAGATTTATTTAGAAATATTAAATACACAAACACACACACATGTGATTGCAAAGCTGTATGTTGGCATATTAAATGCTAATGTGCTTATAAAAAGAAAATTTAAACTTTGCCACATGCTAATAATACACAAATGTATGCTGCTCTTGGTGACAATAGTATGGTCATTGTCCCGTTTCTATTAATGTAATTAATGCATTTGTATAAACAACTTTAAGAGAAAGTTGTGACATCTAACCCTCCTTAATTTTTATCTATTTTTATCTATTTTCTTAATTTTTATCTATTTCACTTTCCATGCTAAACACATTTCTTTCTTTTTTAACTTTCTCTTCTGTGCTGCTTATCAGATTCAAGTAGACTTCCTTGAATTTGAGATTAAATATACTCACATCTTCATACAAGCCATCCTCGCCAAAGAGAAACCAAGTTATTCCTATCTTTAAACAGACCTTTCGAAAATCTATATTGAGTATTGAAATCAACTTCTTATGATACACACTGCTGTTTTGTAGAACATATTTTTTTCTGTGACTTCAATTCATTTGCTTAAAAAACATATTTTATGGGCTTCTACTTTTCAGCCTTTAAAAATTCCTTACAAACCCCAGTGCTATTACAAGAAATGCAATGGAGGTGTTGCTGACATCTCAAGTTTGCATTTTAACTCTTTTCCCAAGCAGAGAGCTAAATTCTAGAAAATCTAGAGATCATTAACATGATTTCCCTGAGGACTTTAACCTGTTCCTTCCAAGAGTAAGTGATAGCATAGCAATTTTGTAACCTCATTTTCTCTATCAGAAACGTAGCAGTGTCTATGGCGTTCCCAAGAGACACCCTGGTCCAAGATAGAAGCTATGATCTGTACCCACTACAGAGGCGGGGGGTGGGAGGGGAAGGGAAGTCTAAATCTTTCTAAACTTGAAGAGGCGAGAGCAATGAGTGTGACCATAATATTACTACCTGGTTAAAATCCATTTCAAGTTAAATTGCAAAGTCCTATTGTTATTCACACACACCTCACCATGGGGCATTTCGGGATGGGTTCATGGCCTTGGTAAATGCTCCCACATGTTGTACGGTTGAATGCCCTGAAGACTCTGTGACCAGGACTCCTCTGTCAATTCTTGATGTTGGTCAGTTCTGCCCGTTTCCATCGTGATGCCATGCTTCAAAGGTATGTTACTTCGTTTTTGGATTAAATGAATCACTTCCTGATTTTGTCATGTTATCTCCCTTATCTTGACAATTAGTATAACCTTTATTCATCTTTAGCTTTGTCTCTGTATTATCTATAGATTACTGGAGAAATATCCTACCTACTAATTTAATCTATTTGATCCTATTTTTTAATGCATCTCATATAATTCAGAACTGAATTTAAGGTATTAATTTCTATCAAGCATCAAAATTCTGAGGAAAATTGAAATAAGATGCTTTGCCAGCAATCCAAGATTGGACAGTCTTCTTATCTCAGAAGCAATGAATTTTCCATTTACCATTCACACACATTGCCCGCTGCCACTGATGCTCATATCACCCAGGCATATAGCAATCAGCATGGAGGTAGCAGTCCTGCCTACCTCTGTTGCCTCAAAAGAGGGGCATGCTTCTCTCCCACTCTCATCAAAAGGTGGATTTTCAGTCCTGGTTGCTCCCTATCCTCTCTTTAAATAAAGAGCAATGCACCTTTCTGTGCTTGTGTGGGAAGTAGCCCAGGAAAAGGGTGCTGCCTCAGCTCTGGAGAGACAGGCTTCTTTGTTTCCTTTGCCATTTGTCATTCACCCCATACTTGGCAGGGTACAGCCAGGATCCACAGGGTTTGTCAATGGTTGTTTTTCTTTGGAGGGAGGTGGCTAAGTGTTTCCTTGCAAATGCCACCGGTGAAATCAAATCTCCTTCCTTTCGGGTAAAAGTACCACCAAACAGAGAATAGCCCTAATCAGTAACTTTTACCCATAGGCACTGACACTAGGTGCCTGGAATTCCAGTTAGACACTTAAGGCACTACGCCATCAGATCTGAGCCATCAACCCAGAGGGTTAAAGCCTGGAAGTTAGAATAACCTTCTGAACTCCAGTCTAGGGATTGATGCTGACGGTATATTTCACAATGCCTCCTTCCCCAGCCAGGACTTCCTCCACATGGACTCTCTCTCCTCTGGGTGACTAGGCTGAAAAATGTGGACAAGTTCAAGAGTGACAGATGCTCAGGAAGATGCCAACACTTTTTATTATTTGAAGTTATATGGCATCATTTCTACCATATTCTAGTCATTACAAGTATTAGAGGGCCTAAGTCTGGAAAGTCTATAAGACTGGGAATTTTTCTGTATCTTTCTTTGGAAAAAGGTCAATCTACTACATGGTAAACACAGAAAAGTAGTTTAGTAGTTACTTGATGACCACCAATATGAAAAATTTCTTCTAGACCCATTTTTGCCATCTTAATCCCGAGTTACTATAAACGCACCTTCTGTTAGTGCTATAATTTAGGCCACACAGGGAAATATGCTTTTGCTATGTGTTATAATTTAATCCTTGGAGTGAGAAGGATATAAACAAGGTCACATGAAAATTAAGTATAAAGTACATAGATACTGAAAGCGAAATCTATGACTTAAGACACCATGTGAGAAATACTAGAATGTATAGTGATATAGTAGGAGTAGTGGAAGTAGATGCTAATTTCTAGTGCTTTAAAAGTACGCAGTCAATGATGCTGTCAAGTGCCAAAGACAGACCAAGGAAGACGATACATAAGGAAAATTTGAACAGAAAGAAACTATTCTTAATCTTTGAATAATAAATTAAATGAGAACAGATCGTTTTCTTTGCACTCTTATGAAACTATATAAAAATGACAAAAAATACCCCCAAAACAATTAATTTGGAAAACATAATAACAGATCCTGGAACACTCAGGGAGATGAAAAGAAGGTCGTTATGCCACAATAGCTTTAAGTGTGATTTAACACACTCAGTGCTAGGATGAGCTGCTAGAAAGCACCTTATTTCTTATTAAAGAGCCAGATTATATGAGAAATTTGAGAAGCCATGGCAGTGCTGTGGAGTAATGTCATGGTTCAAAGCCACCAGCTGCTCTACAAGAGAAAGATAAGGCTGTCTTCTCCCATAAAGACCCGAGTCTGGGAATCCCAGTATAAGTTTGCTATCCAATGACAGTGAATTTGGTTTTAGTTTCTGGTTCATATGAACACAAAGATGTCTAATAGAAATTAAAATAGAGATGGGCTGAAAGTCTGTATAAGAAGTCACTAATCGACTGAGCCCTGGTGGCGTAGTGGTTGTGTGCGGGATTGTGGCCCACTGGGTTGGAGGTTCAAATCCAGCAGCAGTTCTTCAGGAGCAAGACTGGCCATCCTACTCCCACCACCAGAGGGCAGTGATGCCCCCCCCCCCAAAAGAAGTCACTATATCCCCGGTACCTATTCTCATCTGAAGTAGCATCTTTGCCCTCTTAAAGCTCAAGTGCACGAGTGATTTTCTCTTTTCAGAAAGGTGAAAGATCAATTGATGACAAACCTCATTTTGGACTTCAGCCTTTCTGGAGTTTGTTTCACGATGTCAGACTGTTAATCAAGCTTTTTATTTAGAGGTTCTGAAAAGCTTGCAAAGCAGCGTTAGACAAAAACGTCTAGTGTGTGGCAGACGGGAAATTGGTCTGGCTACTCGGACAATGCACCAGCTCAGGCAGCCATCTCATTTCTCCAGTTTTTTTTTTTTTTAAATGAAAAGCAGCATGCCTCTCCTGCCCTACTCACCTTAACCCACCTGACCTCTCTTTGTGCGACTTCTTTTTTGTTTCCAAGAATGAAGAGGGACATGAAAGAACAGCAATTGGATGATGTAGAAGAGATGACGAAAAATATGAGGCAAGTGCTGCCAGCCATCCAAACAAATGAGTTTTAAAAATGTTTCAAAAATGGAATTGCAGATCTGACAAATGTATTAAGTGTCAGGGAGAAGACATTGAAGGTGATAGGTTGTTTTGTAAAACAAACATAGCTTTGAAAAACTATTCTGAATTCTTCGAGTATTCTCTAGTATTTGAATACTTAACTAAAACAAAAATTGAATAAACTGAATCAGATAAATCTAGAAACTTTGATACAGTAATGTGTTCAATGCAAATGAAGTCATAAAAGTGAACTAGATCAAAATACTTTTAGTATGATCTCAATTATGTTGCTAAAATAATAGTCTCCAAAGAGGTGGAAAAAATCAAGTCAGATTGGGATAGTAATATTGTGGGGGATTTTGACAACTTGTCATTTAAACATTTTTATATTTGAAATTTAAATATGATATTTGCAACCATATTATATGGCATTGAGTTGACTATAATTCATGAAGACTCATATGTATGGGGTAGAATTGTGCACTGTAAGGTTTCAGTAGCTTCTCGCTTTAGAAATATTATCCTGAGGTTTATCTTCCCTGGTACTTCTGGATGAAATCAAACCTCCAATCTACTGGATGGCAGTCAGGTTAGCTTTTCACATCACCCAAGGACTCCTAACAAGAATAGCCAATCCACAGCAAATAGTCATGTGTGTAGAGGAAATATATGAAACCATGGTCAGTCAGATACTGACATGACATCTCAGCATAATAGGATTTTAATTCTCTTCAATTTTCTCTGTGTTTCAGTAACTAAGAGCAGCTTTCTATTGCCAACGCATTGAAAATGAAGCAGGAAGTAGCCAAAGAAAAGATTGGACAAGTGAGCTCGATTAATCTTACTCCTGAATTAATCTGAAGATTGTGTGTGTGTTGGGGGGTGGGTGGATACAGAAGGAATAGATAATGAGACTTGCCTATCAGATACTTACAAGGAAGGCAGAGAGAAAATATTAGAGTAATGAGGACACAAACAGACTGAGAAAGTGGCTGTTAGTGGGAATAGGTAAGTCAATCTATTAAGAAGACTTTCGGTAAAAGGGTCTTTCAGTGTTTTTAATGGGAAGGTAAAAGGATTAAGGAGGTGTTATCATATTAGAAAAGGGAAGATAGTAGGATGTGTAGAAGAGCAGAAAAGAGTAATAGTAGGTAGGTCACTAAGACAGTTTTATAATAATTTAGACTTTGTTCTGGTAGCTTTGGGATTGCAAAGGAAAAAAGGAAACTGGTGTGTGTGTGTGTGTGTGTGTGTGTGTAGACAGAGAGATAATCTAGTGTAAGAATATTTTTAAAAACTAAACAAAAATAAACAAGTCAAAGGGATCTTCAGCTGTTAAAACTGGGAATCTCATAATATAAATTAGGAAATTGGAAGAGGGAACCAAGAACAAAGAAAGGAACAGAGAGGGAGAGAGAGAGAGAGAGAGAGAGAGAGAGAGAGAGAGAGAGAGAGAGAGAGAGAGAGAGAGAGAGAGAGAGAGAGAGACTGGACTTTGAATTCCCACTAAGGATTAAATCTTTGTTGCAAGAATTTTCAGAATTGTCTTTGCTTCCTCTCTCTCTCAATCCTTCCTGTTCCGCCTTCCATTTTTCTCCTTCCCTTCCTTTTCCTAATTTTTTATTCCTCCCAAATGGACAATACCATTTGAATATGTTATTATGAATAAATATCAATGAAATGACCAAACATTTGTTAGAATACAGGAGAATCTTCCATGTTTCCTTTGAAAAGTGGCAGCATAAAACAAGCTGGACTAGGGCATAGTTCTCATCCCATCCATACCTTTTGAGTTTGACTATTTCTGTCCTGAATGTGCTTATAGTCCTTTGGAAATAAAAAAATTAGCTAGCTTTAATTAACATTTCATATCATTCAACATTTCAGTCATACTCAGAATGCTTGTGCAAACATTGCCACAATCAACTTTGGAACATTTTCTTCCATCTTGTACCCACTGGTGTTGACTCCTCATTTCCCTCACCATCCCTTTCTGCACCCCTAGACTTGGCATGTGAACAGCTGTAATATCACACAAATGCCATTTAAATTGGTTTACAGCAGCTGTACTTACATGGGAATATAGCACCTTGTCTTAACTCTCCCTTTGAATCCACTTGTAATTTGGCCTAAAATTTCACTACTTTCTGCTTCTTCTTAGATTAAGGCATTTCTCCGTCTTTGATGACCTTTGGTACTGTGTTCCTTTGGTTTGGTTTTGTTCTTTGTCCTTGTTTTGAATATTTTTCTGTATAGGGCAATCAGGATGGAGGATTTCTGAAGAAAGAAACTGAAATAACAATTGCTGTGCTTGTATATTTTTTTGC
The DNA here is from genome assembly GCA_004026705.1 of Nesogale talazaci. Taxonomy (NCBI): domain Eukaryota; kingdom Metazoa; phylum Chordata; class Mammalia; order Afrosoricida; family Tenrecidae; genus Nesogale; species Nesogale talazaci. The sequence goes on along the minus strand of PVJH01003777.1, from coordinate 106,456 downwards.
ATCCTTCATGTCAATGTACTTTTTATCTTTTAGGCATTTCTCCAGAGATAGACTTCTTGTTCATGGATAAACAAATATGTAGCCAAATAAAGACATTAGTAAATGCAATCTCTTAAAAGGCAAAACTTTTTTTGGAAAAGAATTTTTGGTAAACAGACGGGCATTATATCTTTTAAATCTTTTGAGTTACCTGTTAAAGGAGAAATGTATGAGGTCCACTTAAAACTCCTGAAATATGAAGTTGATTCCCCCAAAATGACAGCATCCCCTCACATCCCTGATTTAAACCAAGTTGCCACGGTTTAGTGATGGCTGTAAGAGGAACTTGGTGGTTGCCTTCTCTGATCGTTGCTTTGGAAAACATCTGGCAACTTCCAAAGTTGGTCTTGCTGACTCTATCATAAGGATTTTCCATAAAACGATTCTTCATATACATTATGCAAAAGGCAGTATTTCTTCCAGGCAGTCGCAGAATCTGAAGAGTTTGTTTTAGCACAAACCCCGGATGGTCTTGCCTGTTTGCGATTTAATTTTGAAAAGACACCATCAGATTAAATGAAGTCCTGCTTTTTGTCAAGTTATTGTTTATTTCCAGACAGAATGCTTTTTGACTTCTGCTTTTCTCCTTACTTGGTTCTATATACAAGCCCTGCGGGAATAAAAGAGCTGGATATCCTAAATTAAAGATGGCTGAGACCCAGGAAAGACAGGTATGTATCCTATATCTCATATTTATCAATGTAGGCAACAAGGAGAAGATTGCCATAATTAGGTGCATTGATAAGGATGTCGTGGCTTAAAGATTAGGCGGGGCATTTTCCCCCATGTTTGTCTACTGTCAAACGCAGTAACTGAGGGGCTGAATCAGAAACAGCAAGTTGTCACTGTTAGCTTCCCACATGGATTAGTGCCCTTGTGAGATGCACACCGTGGAAGGCCGCATATTCCTGAGGAAGGAGCTCAGCACACTCTCTCCTGAGGACTCTGGCTTCATATCACTAGAGCTAAAGTGGATTTAAGAAAAATGTCATGTGTGTGGAGAGCATTAGGAAAGGTCATATATTTCAAAAAAGAATATTGTTTACAAGGAGTGTTAATAGGTTTCCAGGGAAATGTTAATTCTTTTTCCTGGATGAAATAGCTTCTGTAACTTTTTAATGGTTAATCATTCATTCTTGAATTTTTATATTAAGCATTTCATATTACTTTATTGACTTAACTTTTATGCTCTTCTTCATTTTGACAGTAAAGAATGACCAGGCAATACTCTTTGAAAATTGGAGACCATTTGCAGCTGTTCTCTGTTGAGGAAAGTGAATAATAGGGTGCCCTCCAGGAATTTCCAAGGTATCACTCAACAGAAACTTTTGTGTCTGAAGAAAACTAGATCATTTTATCATGGTAGGCATACTGATATGTTTGCTTTAATAAAATGCCATATTTCTGCCTTTAATCTCTTGTCAACCAGCTATTAAAAAGCCCCAAAGTGCATGTGTGCAGCACATGTAAACACTTGTGGTTTTGAGGTTACCACAGAACATACTAATAAAGCATGTAATTTGTGTTTTGTGCACAGACTGTAATAATTTATTGAGTGTTAGAAAGAAGCTAGAAAAAGATTTTCTCTAACTTTAGCCAGCAAGTCAATTTAATTTTAGTGTTTTATGGAGTGGCACATGTATACACATGTTGCTACATAGAAAACGTGCTGAACCAAGCATCAAAAAGCCTCCATCCCACTGTAAAGCACAATGTAAATTCAGTTCATACAGATGAAGACATAGCGCAAGATTTTTAGTTCAGTTCATTTAAACGTATGGGTGGGAGGTTATTCTGCATATTCTTCTCACAAAGATGTGAATTTACACATGGGTGTGTATGTGTGTCCATGTACATACATATATGTCAAATGTGTGTGGATGCGGGGTATATATCACATGTCAATTCCACTAAATAAAGGTAAATCCTAGTATAATCACTTTTATACACTTTATAAACATCATCTCCACAATCTCTATGGAAAGAGAACAGGTGAACAGCTTGACTTTCTCTTGATATGGAATAACAAATAGTCTGTGGAAAAAGTTCAACTGGTTCTCTAGGATCACAAAGGAGTTGATTATCAGGCCATGTGTTCACCTGACTGGTCTGTTTGTCTAAGAGGCTGATGGATGAAGATTGACAGGTACTCAATTTTGTTGTACTGAACCCTCCCTTGGGAGATACCTTGAACACCCAAAATAATGGGTGTGAATATGTTGAATTGAAAGGTCTGGAGGCCATGAAAGAAATGAGAACCTTCATGTGTTACATGTCAATTTCTAAGAAATGTGAAATTTTGTAGTTTCATAATAAAGCCACACTTTATATAATCAGGCTAACCAAAACATGTTCAATTTAGGGAAATGTCTGTGCTTAGAGGAAATAAGAGCTAGGTATTCTAAACTACAAATGTATTTATTCTAAAAAGATCAGGCTTTTTCTCCTGGAAAGCATTTCACTTTTCTCTATGATGTTTGGATTGTTTATTTCCTCTCTTACAATGCAGATACACAAATCTGTTTTTGTGTGCAAACAGACCTTTGTGGTTTAAAACTTTTTAAATGGGTGGGCCAATTCAAAAGACTCCTTGACACTGCTTCCAATTAATAACCCAGTTCTTCATTCTCTGTATTTACTTATTGGATAACTTTGGTCAAAGAGCTTCCTGGGCCCACTGGAGATCAGTGTGTGCTGTGATTGACTCCAAGGAAGGGAACACATATACTACCCCATGGGGCTCAGCGGTTTCATAGTTGGAGAAGAAAGGAAGTCTCATGCAAGGATAGAATGGTTTTTGTTCCTACAAAGAAGTGACAAAACTAATTTTTCAAGTCAAATATGAAAATTGATAACCTAGGAAGATTTTATCATTTCTGTGTAGTCTAGTTTGCTGCATTATTTAATCCTTTGCTTATGTAACAAGAATAGTGAGAGAAAGAAATGCAGAAGAGAATGACAGGGGAGAAAGAAAAGGAGGCAGAAGTGGATGGGGAGGTTAAAGACACAAAAAGGAAAATAGCTAGAAATCCATACCTTCCAAATGTTTATTTTAAACAACTTGGCTGATAGTGTTTTGTTGTGTAGTTAGAGAAGTTCTGGAGTCAAGGGCAATAAAAAGTGAAGAAAAAACCAGTTTTAGATTGGTAAATGTTTTAATTTGGGAGACTATTTGATTGGCATAAAATATAAAGATATAAAAGCTAAAGATTTGCTATTGAAGTGGCCAAGTTTAAACAAGTATAATTGGATTCTTTGCTTCACAGTCTTTTGGTATTTATTTGTGGATTTTCAAACACTACATAGTTGCCAAATCATCTTTCATGAAGTGTCTTTTAACTGAGCCAATTTCTTTAAAAGGAAAAAGAAAGAGAATGACAGAGGTAGATAAAAAGGATTCAGAGTAAAAAAAAGTACCCAAGTTCATGTTTATCTCTGTGACTCTGTAAGTTTGCAAAAGTTCATGCATATCAAACTAACTTTATTTTGTTGTGGTCATCAAAACATCTGTTGAGTGTTTTCTATAAATATGGCCAGACTTGAAGGATAACTACAAAAGTGAATCAATTTGAGACACTGAATACAAAGTATACTCTAAATTAAAATTATTTCTAAACTAAATAGCTTTCACTGGAGCTTTTTGGGGGGGAGGAAAGCAGGGTTTCTAAAAGGTTTCTGGTTGGCACAGACGATTTCACTCAACGTTGGTGGTGTGAACCTCTAGGGATACAGTGAAAGGAAAGCCTGCTTCTGTAAAGATTGCAACCATGAAACACTAATGAGCAGCTCTACTCCCAAACACATGGTGTCTACATTAGTTAACTGTGCCTTGATAACAACTAAAACAACACATTTAAATAGATTAAATTTAAATAATTCCACAATTGCAATAGAAATATAGTCAATGTCAAAATGCACAACACTGACAGTGCAATTATAACATTAAATTTGCTTGTCTTTACATGATGTCAATTTTTTAAAAAAATCTATTTCCTCTGTAGAAGCCTCTATGCTGTGCAATTGATTAAAAAACTCAGTTGCTAACTAAAAGGTTAGAAATTCATGTACACCCAGGGATACTTTAGAAGGAAAATTTAGCTATCTACTTCCAAAACATCAGCTAGTGGAAAAAGCAAAAATCAAAACCCCCAAACTCTATGGAACATCTGGCTGATGAAGGAGATAAAAGAAAAAGAAGAAAACCTCTATGGGGCACAGACTACTCTGGGCAGCAGCTGGGTACAAGAAGAATGAAGGAAAGACAGTGATTCTTCATAAGTGTGTTACACAAGGTTCAATGTGTCTATCGTATATGAATTTAGTGAAACTCATATTTTAGCATCACAATTTTTCTCAATTTAAGTAGATATGAACATTTAGATGTATCTTCAGGCACATTCAAAATAGATTTTGTTGTATGTGACCTCAGACATAGAATATTCTGAGAATTTTAAAAGTTCTAGTTGTTTAAGAACTTTAATGTGTACCTCTCATATTTTAAATCATCATTGAGGCGATATATGTGCCTAACTAGTTAAAAATATCACTAAATTAAATGCAAGTCTTCTTCTGCTCTGATATTTAAATAAAAGTATCTATCCATTTATCATTCCACATGCACTTGGAAATTTATACATAATTATTTATCCAATGAAAGAAGAGATGAAATTTCAGCATCTAGTGCATCTTTCTTGTGTTTGCAATTGCCTGAAATTCTGAATAAACATTTACAAATAACATTTTAGGTGATGGGGATTATATCGTGCCTGCTTTGAATTTACATGCTAATGAAAATGCTTTGTCCAATATATACAGCTATTTCAGACTAAATTGCATTGCATTGCAATATTTCAGGGGTAGAGTTCTTGCCTCCCATGCAAGAAATCTGGGTTTGATTCCCAGCCAATGAACCTCAGGCACAGTCACCTCTGGTTGATCAGTGAATGTTAAAGGGGATTCACTGGAGCTTCCAGAATAAGACAGACTGTGAAAAGAAACCTGGTAACCTAGTTCCAAAATTCAACTCATGAAAATCCTATGGACAATAAAGGGCATGGTGGAAGACTAGGTAGAATTTTACTCTGTTCTGTCCAAAAGGTCCTTGAGTCTGGAGGTACTTATATCTAGCAGCTAACCATAATAGGTATTTATAAGTGTACTTTTGGGGTTAAATTGAAGCTAACCATAGAGAAAGGGAAGTAAGGTGTTCTACTTTTCATCATATCCATGTTTACTTTGTAGTTTCAAATATGTAGTTCCAGCTCCTATTTGAAATCACATTCTAGTTATCCAGTGAGGAATTTGGGTACTCCTCTTAAAGATATCACTGACTTATTCCCCAAACAGAAGTCTTGGAGTGGAGTGTGATTCCCAGGATGCAGACACGGGTGGCTAACTCAGGAGTAGATTCAATTTTTTTCATTTTTTTAAATCATTTTATTGGGGGAACAAACATTGTTTCTTATAGTACATAAATACATATATTGTGCCATGCTTCTTCACATGCCTGCAGCTTTCATTGTTCTCTGAACCTCCACCTTTCCATCCAAGCCTCTGACATCAGCCTCCCATCCCTTTCCTTCCATCCTTGCTCCCCACTTCCCCACCAACTCACAATACTCTATAAGTTATTGTTTTGTCATAACTTATACTGCTCAATGTCTCCCCTTGCCCTCTCCCCCAGTGTCTGTACAACTGGTAGGGGGTTATATGTAGATTCCTGAAGTTGGCTTCCCCTCTCTACCCCACTTTTCCTCTACCCATCCAGTAGCTTCACTCCTACTACTGGTCCCATGGACTTCATCTATCCTGGGTTCCCCGTATTTCCATTTCTCATCTCCACAGTAATGTAGAACTGGGACCTTGACAGTTGGAGGGAGGAAGCCTTCAGGAACTAGAGGAAAGTTGTATGCTTCATTGCCCCCTCACTGAGCCTCACTAGCCTGTCTCCTCCCCATGACTCCCCTGTGTGAGAGTGTCCAATTACCCACAGGTGAACCTTGGGTCCTCACTCCGCTTTCCCCCTATTCGTAGTAATGTGGTTCTTGTTCTTTGATGTTTGATATCTGCTCCTTCAGCCCCCCGTGATCACACATGCTAGTGTTTTTCTTCCATGTGGGCTTTGCTGCTTCTGGGTTAAATGTCCATCCATTCACCCTCAAGCCTTTGCAATCCCAGATGCTTTATCATTTGGTAGTTGGGTACTATCAGATTTCTCCTCTCTGTCTGCAACTGCTTCCTTGTGTCTTCCATGATCTTGTCGGGAGGTTGGGCACACGATAATACGATTTTTGTTCTTGATGCCTGATATCTGGGCCTTTCCGCAGCTCATGGTTGCACAGGCTGGTGTGCATCTTCTAAGGTGGGCTTTGTTTTTCCTGGGCCTGTTTGTTCACCCTCAATCTCTTAAGCCCTTGGATGTCATATCTTTTGATAGCCAGGTCCCATCAGCCATCTTTACCACTCTTTGCTCAATCCCCACATGGCCTCAGTGGTCACCTCATGAGAGATCGCTCACAGTGATACGATTTTTCCTGTTTGATGCCTGAGGTCTGGTCCTTTTGACACCTCGTGGCCACTAAGATAGAAGCTGGACCTTGGACCCCTACCCAGGGGCTCTCACTCAAGGCAAGAACACTTTGTTCTACTAATTTGGCATTTCAGGATGCTCACTGGCCCAATGTGATCACTGAAGTCAAATAGCAAATAGCAAATGGTGCCCAGCTACCAGAGGACATGGAGTCTGGGGTCTCAAAGCCTGAAGATAAACAAATGGCCATCTAGCTGAGAGGTATCCAAACCCACAGGGAAGAGTAGATTCATTTTAAGGGGTATTTAGGGATGATGAAAAATTAAATAATAATCTTCAGGATGAAAGAAATCAAGACACAAATTTGGATCCAAGGCAAATACCTGATGGTTAACACAGATGGTTCTCACTTTCAGGATTTGTAGTGAGATCAGCAGTTTGATTTCCCCAGTTGCTTGTAGGTCACTGGTGAACAGGAGTAAATTATCTAAAAAAAAGAAGCTAAGCACAGACTTCCTTGTGCTTATTTACAAATCTGCAGCAGACAATCTCACATTTTTTTACTACATCAGTCCATGCAAAATAATTCACTACAGAGAAGTAAACAGATGCCGATAAGTCTGTATTACTTTGTTTATTGGGTATTCTGTCCCAACAAAGGAGTGAGCTTAAAAAGAGACTTGGATTCTCTAGGAAAGTGCTGTGATACTAGGAGAAAGACACATGCCAATCAAACCTAGACAAAAGTTCTTCAACGTGGTGAAAAGAAATGCGAAATTGTTCACTGCCATGAAGTATACAAGTCCAAGTCAGCCTGCACTGACTTTTCTTATTAAATGCTTCCTCATTGGTTCTTAAATATCCTGAAGATCTTGTGTCATGGCTGTAAGAGTTCCAAGTTACGCAATGTTGAAGAGGCAACTTGACAAAGCATCAACCATGGAAAAGTTGGCAGCACCAGAGAGCAATAACCAGGACTGGGGAGCTAACTATAACTGGAAATACTCACGATGATTTCCCATTGTTAATGTGCATCATCCTCCAAATAATTCTGCAATCTAGGTCCTTTCATTATTCCATTTTGTAGATGTAGAAATGGAGGCACAGAGGGGTTGAGTAATTTGTCAAACATCATACAACGAAGAGCAGCAGAGTCATCGTTTTAATCTATGTAGAAAAGGGAAAAGAATAACCCAAGTTCCCGAGGACTTGGGGACCAATGTCCTAGAACCTCCCAGAATTATTTGAGACTGGTGGGAAGGAGGGCCTTTGCTTCGAAGAAAAATTCAGAAGGTACTGATAAAGCCTGAGAAAAGCATGAAACCTATTTTTTTAAAGGCTAATGTGGCCTGAGAACTTTGATCCAGAAGCAAAGGGGCAACATATTCCATTCCTATAGCAATCCCATTTGTGATATGCAGTTGAATAAACTTCAGGAAGAAAAGGAGACAGAAGACTCATGAGCTACCCTATGTGTTCTCACTCATTGCCTGCTCAACATATCTGCTGATGGAATATACTCCCCTCTCTGTTCCACTTTAAAAACATGTTCAGAGAGGCCAGTAAATGTTCTGTACAGATACACAAATATGATTGGAAGGATTGAAAGTATCTTTCCATCATTTTAAAACTTATTTTAGACTTTTAGTGAAAGTATTTATAACAAAGAATGAAGCCCTTGTCATCGAGTTGATTCCAAATAAAGTAAATGCCTAGAAAATAATCATGTACAGGTATGTCTGGTACAATCGATGTATAAATTGGTGTAAGAATTTTAAGACACCCCAATGAAATGATCTTTTAATTTAAAAAAGATCGGAAAAACATGAGCACTGGTTCAAGGTATCCAGCTGCTCACCAGAAGCATCTAAGTCAAGGTATCTGTGCTGCATTTGACTCGAACAGGAATACATACTAAAGGAAACAAAGTTCTCAAGTGCTTAGGACATGTTTTCAAAGCAGAACCTTCATGACTTTGTCCAAGATAGTTGAGTAAGTCAAAATCTGCTAATGTACAAAATAGGTTCAGATTTATTTAGGAAGTTACTTTATTTTCCCACATGTTTATATTAATTAAATGTCCTGCCTGTGCTATAAAAATATTTTCTTATTCCCGCCCCCCCCCCGCCCCCCCCATATCTCACACTCTGGAAATGAAATGCACTGTCTCAGGACACAATTGCTATCAAGATAGCTAAATTTCTAAGTTAGTCTGATTAATTTATTAGAGAAATCAAGAGAAGGTTCTAGCAGCGATCTGAGGGAGATGACAGAAGAGAAGTTCAGTGTCATGAAATCAGGGTTTTTATTTATTTATTTAGTGCTGGACCACACTTATCCAGTTTAGCCATAGGAGATTATTTATAACAAAGAATAAAACTTATCAGCATCAAGTTGATTCCAAATCACAGTGACCCAATGTGTCATGGAGTAAAACTGACTTCCCTATTATTTTCTTGGCGATTCTGTGGGTTAGGCACTAGGGTGCTAACCACAAGGGTGGCGGGTCAAATCTAGTGGTTGATCTGTGGGGATAGGAGGGGGCTGTCTGCCCTGGTAAAGATGAACAGTCTCTCAAACCACACAGAAGGAAGCAAAGAGGCAGAATAGGTTTGATGGCGATGGGTTAGGATTCCCAGGTGTGGTCACTACTTTTGTGCAGTGAACTTTATTTGTGAGTACTAGTAATCACAAGAATCATAGCCTAACTTCCCTTTATGGCAAACACAGTTCTGAGTTATGTATGTATTCTCTGATGCAGGTACTGTAATGTTTAATCCTTTTCCAAACAGAGAGTTAAAATGCAGAAAAAAATATTGGCAAAACTCACAAAGGTGGTAAAGGTTAGAATCATATTTAGAACAGGAAATATATATATATCCTCAAAGTTTAGAGACTCATTCAAAGGATAGAAGTTTAATTGTCATTCCTCATAGATTCTGTATTTGCAAATTATCCTGCTTATTAAAACTTATTTGCAACACCCAAATCAATATACTGGCATTTTTGAGGGCATCTGCAGCGATGCACAATGCAGTGGAAAACTTCAGTTATCCAGTCCATTTTCTCCAGTTTGAGGTTGAACAAGATGATGCTCTGTATTTGTTTTATCTATCATGCTATAATTAAATGCTCTTTTTTCTTGTTTGGGATTTTAATAAAAACATACTTATACCTTTTCTTGGTGATTTCACTGTTTAAGATGACCCTGAGAAACATAATGAAGGCTTGTTGAGTACTCCTAAGTCTAATAAGGATGTGATGTGACTTATGGAGAAAATATATATGTTAGATAAACTTTATTCAAGTGTATGTTACAGGGCTGTTGGCTTGACTTTAAATGTTAATTAAAAAGCAAAAATTACATATATCAAATAAGGTCATATCTATTGTATTTGGAGAAAATATTTAGCAAGGCAAAAATATCAAAGATAGAAAGAATGCACAGAGACAGTATAACAAAAATTTAACAATCATTTAAAGCATCAATGGTACTGAAGGAACAAGTCCAAGTGCACTGAAAAGATTACTGAAAAACCAAAGTTCCAGGAATGGAGAGAGTACCAATTGAAAAGTTACAACAAATAAAACCCTGGAAGCACTCACTAGTATATGCCAAGAAATTTTAAAGAAAGCTACTTGATCAACCCACTGGAAGAAATACCTATTTGGACATACTCCAAAGAAACGTAGTCCCACAGAAAACATAACTTATCAAACTCTGTCATATATAGACATACATTTTTGCTGAAGATTGTTCAGCAAGTGTTGCAGGAGCACAATGACAGCTGTTAGAAATTCCAGGCGGATTCAGAAGAGGAAGTGGAACATAACATAGCTGACTTCAGATGGGCTTCGAATCAAAACAAGGAATACTAAAAAGGTCTTTATTGTTGCTTCATTGATATGCCAAGACATAGGACTGTACGGGTCATAACCAATGTCAGACAGCACTGAGAAGAACGGGCATCCTGGAGCTCTCCACTGTGCTCACGTGGAACCTGTACGTGGAACAAGTGAAAATTGTGTGACCAGAGTCAGGAAATCCTGCATGACTTCAAATCAGGAAGGTTTCGCATCAGAACTGTGTCCTCTCATCACACTTATTCAATTGGCATGCTGAACAAATAATCAGGGACGCCAGATTACATGAAGCAGAATGAGGCATCGGGATGGGAGGAAAGTTTATTAACAGCCTGTGATATACAAATGGCACAAGCTTGCAGACAGCCTGATTTTTATCTGCCTTTGAGACTACTGAAAATACTATGCCTGGAATCAGCACACATTTATCCTCAAAGTGACACCCGTGCTCTTCTTCAGCACTTTATAGAAGTCTTGTGCAACAGATTTGCCCAATGCCATTTGATTTCTTGACTGCTGCATCAATGAAGGCTGAATTTGGATCCAAGTAAGATGATATCCTTGACAACTTCACAGGTTCTTTATTTATCATGATATTACCTATCAGTCCAATTGTGAGGCTTTTGCTTTTCTGTATGAATTATGATCTATACTGAGCACTGCAATTCTGAATCTTCATCAACAAGTGCACCTTTTACTTATTTCAGGATTAAGTAGTGAAGATGGTTTACAATTCATGTGCATTTTCACAAGGAATTTCAAGAGAGAAAAATAATTAGATTGACATCAGGCAGATGCTTGTCTGATATCCAGAAGCCCTCACAGTACACTGTCATGCCCAATGCAAACAACAAACACAGCATGAAATATTTCATTCCAGTCACCCACAAGTCTGAGTAAGCACTGCAGGTGTCTTAGTGTCCTATAGGTTCCACAAAGTAGGCAACTTTCTAAAGAGCAGATAAATATTGTCTTAAAATTCTAGTTATAGGGTAGCTTGAGAACACTCCTATCTCTTACCTTTGAGCTTCTGATAACCCTCCGTCTTTCTTGGTGCCCTTTCATTTGCTGATAGATCCTCGTGGAATGTCTTCTCCTTGTGTGTGACTCTATTTCTGAGTCTCTCTTCTATTATAAGACACCACTCAGCAGGGATTACAGGCCACCCTACTCCTGCAATACCTTGTTAATTTAACTGTTAGGATCTGCAAAGAAAAACTCTATCCCCCCCCCAAAAAAAATGTCAATTCAGAGTAAAAGAGGATGTCGTATCATTTTGAAGCACAAAATTCAAATCATAACATGGTCCATAACATGGCCCAGAGTTTCTAAGAGATTATGAGGAATAACATAGGAACATTCTCAGGATAAAGCAACAAAGTGCATGCCTGCATGGGTAACTACAGCCTCCCAAGATGTATGTGTCTATGTATTCCTGGAGTCAAGTCTAGTGTGACATGAAGACTTTGGAATAGATTTCTGCAAATAATATTTCCCCCCAGTAGAACTTCAAGGTTTCTCTGTTTTCTTACAGCGTTTCTCTGAAACCTAAGAGGTAGACTTGTATCTTTCACTGGGGAGCCATCCTGATATACAAATAATTTTTTGTTTTGTTTTTGTTTTGGACATCACTGCTCTCTTGTGATGGGAGTAGGAGGCCCAGCCCCACTGTTGGAATTGAACCTCCATCCCAGTGGGCTGCAGTCCCGCGCACAACCACTATGCCACCGGGGTTCAGCCCTATACAAATAACTTTTATAGCCACGTGAATTTGACTTCTCAGATCATTATAGCATTCTGCATGGCCATGGTGCCCAACATTGACTAGTTCTGTGTTTCCTACTGGGACTATTATATTTTAAGTACAGTTCTTACAAGTATGTTCTCTTTCCTTTCCTATAATCTCTGATTGCAACATACAGATACTCAGTGCGGAAATGAAGGATCTCCAAAGGGACAGAAAATGGAGGGTGTCTGATAGCATCTTCATTTGGACCTTGCTCTTATTGAGGTGAGCGAGACCAGGTGGCAGTATTTCAGCTGGTCTTATACCACCCAGAGCACTTTCCTTTTATTTTTCACCCACATCAGTCCTTTAAGTAAAGAGCACAGTGTGCTGAAACCAGAAAACTGTCTCCTTTTAGTTATGTGTGAGCCAGTCTATTTTGCTTAATACGAAAACATGATGATGCTAGGAATCTGATAAACTGTCAAGGGATTCGAAATCAGGTTTGGGGCATGTATGTTTTCTCTGATGCTTCCAATTCCATTCGAGGAACATAGCACAGAGAGGTTCATCAGGAAATGCCCCCAGGCAAATCCAGCCCTTTTTCTTAGTTTCTTCCAAACACCAGGACCATTTTATATCCACGGATTATTTGTGCAATACGTTTCCTTGGTAAGTTAGTTAATGAAAGTAAAGCCCCTAGAGAAATTAAGCTTATATCTCATTTCTATATTGATCCATTTAATATAATTTTCTATCCTTTTTGGAGCATCTTACTCCGGTGGATGGTATGGCAGTGTAGTTAGAAAATGTTTCAGTTTGGGGTGAGAAAAAAGAGGGTGTCTGGAGATGTGAAGTCCTCATTCCATCTCTGCCATTAAATGTGTGATTCAGAAAAGACATCAAGAGTTCTGTCTCTATTATATATTTGCCAGAAAGATGATTATTTAAGTTAAATTCCTAGAAAAGTATGGTTGTTAATCTTTTGTTAAGCTTTTAATCATTTTATTGGTTTTTTTTATAGCTCAGCACAATCCATACAAACATCCATTGTGTCAAACACATTTTTACACATGTTCCCTACATTATTTTCAAAACATTTTTTTCAGTTGAGCCCTTAGTATCAGCTCATACCCCCCCAACCCTTGCTAATTTATTATTTTTTATGTCTTATATCGACCACTGTCTCTCTTCATCTACTTTCCCCACATCCCAGGTAGAGGTTATATGTAGATCATTGTGATTGGGTCCCCCTCCTTCCCCACCTACCCTTTATCCTCCTGGTACTGCTACTCTCAATAATGGTCCTTAGGGGTTTATCTGTCCTGGATTCCTTGTTTTTCAAGCTCTTATCTGTATCAATATACATGTTTTAATCTAACTGGATTTACAAGGTAGAATTGGGGTTATGATAATAAGGGGAGCATTAAAGAACTAGAGGAAAGTTGTATGTTTCATCAGTACTTTATTGCACCCTGACTAGCTCATCTCTTCCTTGTGATCTTTATGTGTGAGGATGTCCAATTGTCTACGAATGGGCTTTGAGTCCCCTGTCTACCCTCCCCCTGATTCCCATCCATATGATTTTTGTGATTTCTGAGACTTTGGTACCTGACACCATATTTCATCAACACCTCTTTCTTTCCCCACCAGATTGTTTATCCCACCTATCTTATCTCGATAGATATGCAAAAAAACCCAAGCTAAACAACAACAAAACAATAAAAACAAACAAAACAACAACCAACAAGCAGCTACAACATTAAAGAAAAGTCTGCAAATATTTCCAGGTCTGTTTGTCAACCTTTAGGATTGATTTCTGGTACAATCTGAGCGTGTGCCACATCTTGGAAGTCTGTTTTTGGTATTCCTTTGAGACTTCATTGCTTTGTTTCCATTGCTGTCCTGATACACTCCTTTGGTGTTTGGCCACTTTTGGTGGTGGTCAGATCAGGCACAATTCCCATTCTCCAGTGTTGTTCCTTTTAGCTCTAGGGGACATAGAAGAATGCTGTGTTTCATGGTGGGGCTGACTCTGTGGTCCTGTCTGGGAATCCGCTGCTCCAAGCCAGAATATTGTCCTAGGGGTTTGGTGGGCCAGGATGTGTTCCACTCTCTCTTTCTCTCTCCTTCCCTCTTAGTTTGCTTCCACGTGCAATGATCAGATGTGTCTCTCTCCTGAAAATGTGATTTCAGTGCTGTTCTTTAGTGCATTCTTCTGGGGTTGGGACCAGATTCAACCCAGTATGCCAATTTGTGAATGCCACATACTGGCTGAAGCAACAAACCAAAAGAGAAGTCTGTGAGGTTGTTACTGTTATTAAGCAAGCAAGAAAAGACCCGCTGCCAGTGCATCCATTCAGACTCATAGTAAACCCATGCAGGATTTCAGATTGTAAATTTCACAGGAGCCTGGAACCTCAACTTTCTCCTGCACAACAGCTGGTTTCTTAAACACACCAACCTCAAAGGTGGCAGCCTACCCTTATTGCCCTGGTGGAATCTATCATTGGCTATCAATTACTGCCATCAAATCAGGGCCCAATTCATGGTAATTTCATACACAATAAGACAAAATTGCCTGATTCTATGTGATTCCCATGATTTGCTACTGATCATATTGTTGTGAGTCATAGCATTTTCAATGAGTCATTTTCAAAGGAAAATGACCAGGTCTTTCTTTCAAGCCCATCTTGATTGATAAGCAACTTGAAACTTCTTGAGCATCATAGTAATGCAGAAGCATCCACTGGAAGAGATAGCAGCTATGCTTGTCATGCATAGTTAAAAATATTTGGCCCCACATATATGGTGTATATAGTATATTGGTTTGTAATGTCATGTTTGGTAGGGGAGAATTCTATCATTAAACCAAACTTATATAGATAATGAAATATAATTAGTGGTGTGACCAACTCATTTGGTTCCACACTGGTAACTTATAGTCCCCATTTCCTCCTTTTGGTGGTCATGTATTCGAGATGTCAATTTCATGATTGAGATGTGGGGGTGGAGTCAAGCCTGTTAATCTGGAGATAGCCATTGAGTAGCCAATGAGGCCTCTGTGTGGGTATGGTTTTCTCCTGAGACTTCTGGAAAATCTCACGATATTTCCTTCATGACCATGAGAGACCATCTCCCTAGTTATTGGGAGTCATTCTCCAAGATGATGAACTGTGGACAAGACAAGATGGCAGCTGGGGAATCCAGAGGAGAAGCCACATGACCTTACCCTGATGGAACTAGACCTCTGAAGCTGGAGAAGCCACGTGGACTCCCCTGCCAGTGCTGATTTGTTTCTTTCACCACTGGATGCTGTTGATAGACCCTGAACCCTGAAAGTGAGGAGTCATGGGGAGACCCCTGCCAATGCCGGGATTCTGCACACACTGACCTGTGACTATGAGTCAAAAGGAGACTTTGTAGACTGGTATCAGGCATATGGGCTAATATCGGACTTAAAACTTTGAACTGGACTGGGTTGGGATGCTTTTTCAATGTTTCATTCCTCTTGCATATAAACCTTACCCTTATATCCATTTGCATGTCTATGAATTTGCTTCTCTAGTCTACCCGGACTAACATACTCCTTAATTTCTTTCTTTCTTTATTATTTCAACAGATATTAGTTGGACTCTGTGAATAGACATCGTGTTAGGTCTTGAAGATAAGGTAATCCATGGGTCACTAAATATTTGGGGGGAGATGGGAAATAAATGGATCAAATAATAAAATTACAGTAACCTGTTGTTGGCAGAAAAATAAGAGTAATCTGCTGCTGTGGTTGAGTCAGTTCTGCTCTAATGTGGCTCTATGCAAAACAGAAGGAAACAGTGCACAGTCTTCCACCAGCCTCACAGTTGTTCCCATGCCTGAGGCCAGTGTTGCAGTCATGATATCAATCCTTGAATCAACTTCCTTGAAGATCTTCCTCATTTTTACATCCCCTCCACTTTATCAAGCCTAGTGTCCTTCTTCAGGGACTGGTCTCTCCAGACAACATGTCCAAAGTACTTAAGACCAAGTCTTGACCTCCTTGCCTCTAAGAAGTGCTCTGGTCATTCTTCCAAAACAGATCAATTTTATCCCTTCAGCAATCCATGGGACTTACTTCAATACTCTTCTCCAGCAACACGATTCAAATTCCCCAGTCTTCTATGATCTTTATTCAATGTCCACTTTCACAAGCATACGCGACACCTGGATCGAGTCAGGTGTTCTTTCATGCTCAAAGTAACATTCTTGTTTTTTAACACTCTGGAAAGGTCTTGTGAAAAATATTTACCTAACACAACTTACCTTTTGATCTTGACTGCCATTTCCATGAGCGTTGCTTGTAGATTCAAACTAGGCAAAATCATTGACAACTTCAACCTTTACCCTCATTAATCATGATGCTACCAATTGGTTCAGTTTGTGGGGATTTTGGTGTTATCACATTGAACTGTATAATTTATCAGATGAACTGTTATACTGGATAACGGTAATCCATACTGAAAGCTTCAATACTTGATCTTCATCAGCAAATGTTTCAAGTCTTCCCATCATCATCAGTGTGTCATCTGCCTATGTTAGGTTGCTAATGAGGCTTCCCCCAGTCTTGATGCCACAGGCATCTTCATATTTGATGGCTTCTCTGATGATGTGCCAACATGCAGATAAAGCATGGTGGGAGGATACCAGGCTTTAAAATCAGGACTTTCCTCATTTTAAATCATGCAGTTTTCCTTTGTTTCAGTACTCTAGGGATATGTCATAAACTCATTTAATCTAATTCATAGAAATTAGAATAGTCCCAGAGAAAAATGACATTTGAGAGGAACCTCAAAGTAAATTGAGGTTTAGGCAAAAACATCATTTTAGCAGGCAACTGCATGTATATAGGAAAGTGAAATAGGATTTGATGGCATACACAAAAATCTTTAATTACAATGCTACCACCTTTTATCTTCTTCTCCTTTAAACACTAGGACCAGGACTCTGAAGCTGAGAATGACAATTTTCAAAAGAAAAGTCCTTTTTAAATGATTCCTCAAGCTTGTACAATTAGAAACAATTCGAGGTGTCTAGTCTAGAGTACCCTCCCAGAACTCATATGAGAAAAGTTTAAAAGAATAAAAATAGTTTGTGGATTTAAGTGCAAGTAGCACAAATTTGCTTTAGAAAATGACATTCCCTAAATTCATGATTTCTTTAGTTCATGAATAAATTTGGTTATTAACCCAAAGTATTTAGTAATTAAAATAACTTTAATCCTATTTTTGAAATTTTAGATTCTACTTAAATGTCAGTGATTTCCATCAGGTTGATTCTGACTCACAGCAAATCTGTAGGACAGGGTAGGAGAGTCGCTGTGGGTTTTTGTCACTAGCTCTTTATGAGTAGAAAACCCTTCTTCCTTCCACAGAGTAGCTGGTGATCTCCAACACCTGACCTGTTGGGTAATATATCAATAAATAAACCGCTTTAGCACCAAAGGCCTGAAAAATCAGGATAGTCTTATTTGAGTGATAGGGAATTTACCATTTCAGTTAAATGTGAGATATATTGTCAGGGAAAATACTCCTCAGGTAGCTTTTCCTACAATGAGCCAATACCTTCTTTTCTGTAATTTTTTTCTCACTTGGTTTTGTTCTGCCTTATAGAGTCTCAGGGAATGAATCTAATCTTTCTTCTATATGACAGTGCATCCAATACTTAGAGTCAGCTATTATATTCCCACTCTCTTTCTATTTCCCATTAAACATCCTCAAGGTTTGTGCTTGTTCCTCAGACTTTTATTTGTCAAGTTTTTTACTTATTTCAGAAAACCAGATCTGAATACAGTGCTGCTAAGGCAGTCAAGCAGATCAAAACAGAGTTGAGCTAACAATCACACTTTTATTATAAAATAACAAAATGATTAATAACATGCTTTCCCATATTCTCTAATGAACTTGCAAAAGAAGAGACCATTTCACTGACAGATATAAAAGCTTTCAACATTTCAGTTGTCCACCACTAAAATTTGCATTAAAAATATAACACACAACTACACACACACAGAGGAAAAAGGAAACCAGTGGTAACATTAAGATTTTCACATTGGAAAGAAAAAAAATCATTGTCCAGATGAAAATGTTTATTATTGAAAGTTAATTTTTATATTGCTAAATGGGAGAGAATAAAATGTGCAAAATAATTCATGGCATAAAAATCTGTAATTGAATTTTGTTATTTAACTTTTTTCCCTCTGTATTTAACTATTGCGTAAACTTGTGATTTGCTTGCTACTAAATATTTTGGAGTACATTTTAATATTAACAACCTTTATTTTAATTTGTACAGGTAGGCTTTTATTCATGCTCTCTTTTAATTTCGACTATAGTTGAACTTATTCAGAAAGTCAATGTATATCTTAAACTCTGATCCATAGTATATGTAATGCAGAAAGCTAATCTAACTCTAAATATATTTTATGGCTATTTTGAAACTCACATTAACGTAAACATTTTCTTCAATTTTAGCTTCTTTTTGGGGTATTGTTTTCATTTTTAGGATTTGTTTGCCTCTGACTTAATTGTTTCAAATAACATTTTGGTAGATGTTGCCAAAATGCAATTCAATGGAGGAAAAAATAAAAACACAAACCTCCCTCTCTTACCTGCTATTGGGGTGTAGCAAACACCCTGCTCTCTTTCTGATTTATGCTTAGAATTCACATGGCTATTGAAAGAGATGCAATATTAAATGGGTGTGGTATCTACGGAGTTACGCATTTTACTAGTATATGTATTATATGCAAATAAGAGATTAGTAAACATATAGACCTTAAAGTTGTACAGTCCTATATATTTTAGGACCTTTGAACTAAATATGATAAATACTTTATACAGACTTGCATTAAAGAAATAGATAACACCACCTATGATACATTTTAACTAAAAAATCAGTAAGATAGCATTAGCTCATAAATATTCTTAATTAAGACATTCCATTGATTACTTTGCCATTTATTTTGCATTTTTGTTGAATTTCTGCTAGGCTATACAGCAAACCCCAAACTCCTAACTCGCTGCTGTGAAATCCATTCTGACTTACTGCAAACCTATGGGACCAGATAGAACCCTTTGGGTTTCCAAGTTCTACAGGAACAGAAAACCCCATCTTTCTCCCCTGGGGCTATCTAACATTTCACCACCAGTGGTCCATTCTTAGTTAAATGCAAATACAATTACTACTCATACAGAGAAATACCATATTACTACATGGGTTTAAAATAGCATCTCTCTCCCCTTTTAAAACTCCAATTCTGTTTTTCCACACATGATCACTTTTTTAGGAAAAGAGTAATATTCTTCCCCATCCTTTTTATTAACTCATGAAGATTTAGGAACAGGGGAGGGTGTCATCATATATTTTCATTGTTAAATCAGAAAGTTAATAAAATTATTCAACATTTAAATTTAGCACAGTTTTAATTATGAATCTAGGTGTTATCCCTTCACAACCCCAAATATTATAATTATATGAGCAAAATATCCTGAGATATTACATATGACATGCTTGTGAAAATGATGTGCCATATGACTGTGATCACTATAAAACATTAGCTAAACTCACATTGATAGACTTCAGCCCAGAAAACACTACAAAATAAATCATCTCAGAACTCTTCAAAGCACACTGCAGCAGGACCACATGGGACAAGGGGATTCTAGAGGCTGAAATGTGATGTGGGGTCTTGGAGTGAATGAAACACAATAAGCAGAAATGAAGGAAGCCTGTGCCACTGCGAATCTATTAAATTTGATAATTGCAAGATGACTATACAAGAAATGAGCATGGCGGACACTTAGATGAAAAGTACGCAGCACTTTTTATTACTTTAGTAACTTTTCTCTGCATGTAAAATAAATTAAAAATGAAACAAAATTGTGTTATACCTTTCTGAATGTCCTATAGAGGTATATGAAGGTGTTAACCTCCTCCTCTTCCCCCAAGTGGAATTTTCTTCAAAGGTACATGTTAGTTGTTTGTTTGTTTTTTTTACGAAACAACCTTATCACCTTCAAAGTCCTCTCCATTGCTTGTAATCCATTTGTCAAATCTGTGAGTCCATTCTTGAAAACATTGTTCAGACTCATCAGGTTGGATGGCTGGCAGCACCATCCTTGTTTTTTTCCCTCACCTCTTCTACATTGTCAAATCGCTGTCCTTTCATGTCCCTCTGCATTCACAGAAACCAAAAGAAGTTTCATGAAGCCAGGTTAGTTGAATAAGGAGGCATGTATTTTTGGTCAGCACTGGCACACTGAGATGGCTGTGTGAGCAGGTCCATTGTCTGGGTGGCAAAACCTGTCCCCCGTCTGTCACACATTAGGCCTTTATGGTCACACACTCTTACGCAATATTTTCAAAACCTTTACATGGACAGTTTGATTAACAGACTGACTCAGTGAAATGAATTTCAATTGCACTATCCCCCTCACATTACCTCTGTTGTTTGTTTTTTGTGGGGGCGATGGGGTACATGTTTACAGATGATACTGAAAGCCAAGCAAATGTTTGATTGCGTTGAAATCACCCCTCAGGACACCCGACTCAGGCGTTAGTTCTTTTTCCACACCATTCGCAGTGTAGCTTGGGACAGATTCTCAGCAAAATTTATCATCTAATGATCTTAGTCCCCTTTTTATTGCAAAGGACAACTCAGAATGGTTTGAGACGTATTTGGTGTCTCAGATCAACTCAGACGCAGCTGTTTTTCTTCATAAAAGTGTTTACTGGAGGCTTACCTTAGAATGGCTTCTGACAATAACTAGAACTCGCTCTACTCTCTGTAGTGCGGCAACGGAGGACGAGAAGAGACTGAACTGTATCTGCCTCTATTTCTGACAGATTCCCGTTCAACTTTCGCTCACACACAAGAAAAGCCAGGAAAACTCTATTAATCCTTTTTTTAAGTCAATATAAAATTATAGGGGGGAGGGAAAGAAAATTGAACTTAAAACACAGCTGTAACAATCCGCAGTAGTGGTGGCAGCAGTGAGAAAAACATTTAATTTAGTTGCTTTTCTGAGATTGTGGGTTCTTCATCTCACTGTGATGGAAGCTGCACTTTTTTTTTGTTGAAGGAACCAAAAAGCTGTTGGAGGTTTGGTTCTCCTGGCAGCAACCCGACGCAGACCAAGGAGCTAGGGTGGGTATCTTCCCATCATCCTAAGATCCGAGTGGGATAGACTTTTGAAGGATGTGCAATCATCAATCATAAGTGACAAAAACTGACAAGTGGACAGCTCATGTACTCAGTGAGAGCAGCATGTTCGTCTCCCAGAGACATGTCATTTGAAAGACCTGTGGTCCCACCCTCTGTCCCTCCTCTTGAAAGTACTGTTCCCTGTTGAAGCTTGCTGAGAGAGACTACAATGGATTTGACTTCATCCAATGCTTCTTTTATTCTCATAAGAATTTCATGAAAGCTTCTTCCCAAGCGTACCCACACCAGCATTTCCAAGAAGAAACAGTATTTCTTAATGCGATTTTCTCAAATGGAGCAGCAAACTGAATGGGGCGCCTGGACCGTGACTGTTGGTTCTTATATACTCTGGGTTCCCAGAGAGTCAAGTCATCAGCCAGCCAGATCAAACCCTGCACAATCTGAAGAGTGAGTTTGACCCAGCATTCATGGACCATTTCTCCATGAAAGATGGTGTCACTGCAAAGGATGTCACTCATGAGCGTGGAATTCGTGCCCTGATACCAGGTTCTGTTATTGATGCTAGACTGTTCACTCCTTGTGTGTATTCCATGAGTGGAATGAAACCTGATAGAACTCATGGAACTATTCACATCACTCCAGAACCAGAATTTTCTTATGATACCTTTGAAACAAATTTAAGTTAGATCTCCCATAATGACCTGATGGGAAAAGTTGTGAAGTCTTCAAGCCAGGAAAATTTGTGACTGCCCTATTTGTAAATATGAGGTTCAAATGTCACACAATGCTTTCTTTGCTTCAGAATGTTGAAGATTTTAAATGTCTTGATTGCCAGAGTGCTTTGTTCAATGATTACAACTTTGTTTTTGCCAATTTTGCTAAGAAGAAATAAGAGCAGCAGAGTTGATTAAGAAATATGAAGAAAAACCACAAAAAGAGAAGGCAGGTAGAAGAAGGTGGTGGCTGCTTTCTAAATACTGGTTCCAGGGGCCAGGCATTCCATAACTACCACCTTGTAGTCACAGAAAGCCCTAGATGTGATCATAGTGTCATCATTTTGAATTGTATGCATTATTTTATCAAAGAGTTAGATATCTTGCATGACTGCTCTATTTTGTGATAAGGTATTCTATGCCACCCTTGCTGTGAAATTCAGGTGCAGGTAGGAAAAACATTTTATCGTACGAACCTTGACAACACTTATGAAAACAGTTTAATTTGGTTTATGCACAGTATAATATTTCTCCAGGTATTGCCCCAAACTCCCCACAGACAAGACTTTCATCCTCATTAGGTGTTGGCTTCACTCAAACCATGCGGGACTGTTCTATTCAATTTCAATAAGAAATGTACATCCAGTTATCTCCAGCTTCTAGAACACACTCTCTATGAATGAATATTACCGAGACCAATTTCTACTTCTTACAGATTTTTTTTTTGGAAAGAGCAATTGACTTCTTTTTTTTTTTCCCATGAAAAAAGTCTTTGCTTGCTTTGCATTATTCTAGGATTCTCAAAACTTGTGATATACGAACTTATTGATCAAAGGCAAACGTGTTGCTGTTTATTAATGCCTACTGGTGGTCTGTAACCAAAGTCCAATTCATTAATTAAAATTAGATTGTTTCTTTTATTTTACTGGTCATTTTATAACTTTCTCTAAGGGTAATTTATTAATAAAAGCCATTATCTTTTATTTCTTCCAACATGAATATTATAATGTTTCCATAATTTTTAGTTAGAGTGTACCTAGGCAAGTTCACCGAGTTATTACTTTCTTTGGAGCATAAGAGTTTGTTTGTTTTTCTTCAACTTTAAAAGACAGGGCTTTTGTCTTTATTTTTTTTTTAAAGAAAGGAAAGCAAAAATGTTAAATCCTAGTTGTTAACGTAGGTCTGCAGCACTTTCCACCAAACTTAGTACCAATATTTACTTCTTCAGAACAGTTCCTTATTATCCATAAAGAGTTAATATTGCATGCATTTTAAGTCGGGTGCTGTCAGCTGCTGTCAGATAAATGCCAGACTGCAGGCAATCTCCTGTTCCATGAATGAAATGCCGTCTCACATTGCCGTCTCCACGTTTGGTGGTGGAACAGCTCAATCTAACTCACAGAGATTTTGATTGGCTGATTTTCAAAAGTACACTACCAGGCTGTCTTCATTTTTAAATTCAAGGCCTTGTTAAGATCGAGGTCCCTTCTGCCCAATAAGAGTATATCGATGTTCCACTCAGAGGTCTTATGTCCTTAAAATGCTTCAGTTTGTTGTATAAGGACTGAGGTGGTGACTCGAAAAATATTCATGGGCCTGGTGCCTAAATAATATTTCTGGTTACTATTAAATGCTATTGTTGACTCTGAAACACGGTCTACTCATGCATGAGACACTGCCGGATCTATTACGCCCCTTACCATTGCTGGCTTGCTTAAGTTCCACACTGATAGAACATAAGGCCAGTCTATATTATTGAGGGTCTCCCATACTCCTCTTTGTATGTGCTTCACCAAACATGCTATCTTCCTCTTGCGAGCTTCCTTATAACCTGTTCAAAGCAGGTGAGTTGGACAATGTTCTGTTGTGAGTCAGATATTTTTGGTTTGGTTTTTTCCCCACTGTGCACCCCTCTTCACTGCCTGAAGCTCATGGGGTAAAGTCAGGCAATGATTCAGGGTTACAGTTTGCTCTGGTATGGGACACTATGAGAGGTCCATGGGATCAAACCTACCATATATCCAAATGCATGCATGAGTCAGATGTTTTTTTAATTAGGTAATTTTCAGAAGTAGATGATCACGCCTTTCTTAATACCCTATTCCAATCTGGATACACTGCTGCAAGCTATCTACCAGAAACAATCCTATTGGTATTTGGAATACTAATGTCATGATTTCTATACCATCATTGCAACATGCAAACCAACACAGTACTACAAACTGACAGATTGGATGTAGTTCTATTAATTTAATAGCTGGTATTTTATGCCCATTCTATTTTTCTGTTAAGTCTCTCTGAAGAGCCTATTTCTTATGAAATTCATCATACTGGACACTATTATGAACTTACAGGGTAATTCTTTTGGCCAGGATTACCAGAATGGCCTAAATCCAATTTCATATTAAACATTTGAAACAGAAGAAAAAGAAAAAAATTCCAGAACCCATTACTCAGAAAACAAGTAAAGGCATCTTAAAAACACAATTATTAACCAAACAAAGAAAAGCTGGAACAGTACTCAAAGAATTTATGTTTGAAGTAGTAGATAATCCTGTAATTGCTACTTCTCAGAAAAGTTTTGTGTATATGTTGGAGAAGCCGTTATTTAAATTATAGAACATTACACATCAAAGCTGCTTCTGTCAAGGATGTTTCGTTGCTTTACAGCCTTTTTTTCTTAAAGGTAAAACTTGTGGCCAAGATTTCAGCAGAAGTGCCAGAGGAAAGTGAATACAATGATTTCCATTACATTTCTAAGTTCTTTCATTGCTATAACAAGGAGAATGTAGCTAGGTGAACCATGGACTTTTGTAAGGAGACAAGAGGGAAAAGATACTAGCATGATTGCATTTCTCTGGTTTGTTTTTCTAGCAGGTGGGAATGGCATCACATCTGTTTTCTTTATCGTGTATTTGACGGACAATAAGGTTTTTCACATGAATCTGTCCCACTGGCCAGTTAGACAAATGCAGCACAAGTTTAATTTTATCATTACCCTTCTCAGAATCCAGTAGGTGGCTTTGCATCATGCATTTTAATTGTTTTCAATTCTCTTAAAGTTCAATATATAACTTTATGACATTGTTTACTTTTCCACTTCCACTTCTTTCCAACTCTGGGTTCTAGTAATTTCAAATATATATGCAGCTCTGCAATCCCAACCTGTTGGTTTTCATGACTGTATATTGGCACATACTCTGTCCTGTGTCTGAATTATTTTCTCTCCCAACAATCTATACACTGTATCCCTTTTCTCCTGCTTTCCGTTGCTTGCTTTCCCGTAATACAGTTTATTACAGCACTACTCATTTGTTAATGGAGGCTTGTCTGTTGGTCTGGTGCTGAACAAATTTCATTAGAGTGAAAAAGATTAGGAAGAAAGGCCTGATGATCTGCTTTAGAAAGTCAGCCAATTAAAAACCCTATGGGCCACAGCGGTCTGACCCCAAACCAACTATGTGAATGGATGTCAGCGAAACAGGCAGCATTTCCTTCGTTTTCACATGAGTCAGGGCTAATTTGATGGCAACTGACAACAAAACAATTGATATTGCTAGGTCAAGCTTGGAATCTTCACGGCTGCACCAGTGTTGACATCTTCATGCATTTGTATCAAAGTCCCAAGGAAGGAACAGGAATTACCTATAGATGCATCAAGCAACTTTTAAGCTGAGTGTTCTGAGAGCACAAGGCACGCTTACCCAGCTGTCTTCATGGCTCAGTGTGCAAGCAATCATCAGGGAGTGAAATGAAATGGAACTTTCCATGTATCGTATTTCTGACACTCTACCATCCCCAACAAGAGTCCACTGAACCAGTGGATATACTAGGGACTTGATAATGGGTGTTCTATTTATACTCTACATTTTCTCAGAAATGTCTGCGGATGCTGCTCTTGTGATCTCTGTGAGGGGCCTCTAAGCAGTAATTGGCTCTAGGGGCTAACTGGCATGAGGCTTGTTGTACTAGCAGTCTTCTTCTCTTTCTGGGGAGAATAATTAAGTCATCAGAAGATCACCAGTATTTGTAAACCGCTTAAAAGTCTCCACAAAATGTGGGGTGCTACTTTTGTTCTCTTGGGACAGAGTTGTGTGCTTCCTTGAGCTAAGTCTGGAAAAGAAGGGAAGATAAATCAGGGTGAAATTACTAAATGAGAGTCAGAGAGCAAATGTTTAGGAAAATCAGAGAGAAAAAATGGACAAGTAATTCAACAAGACTAATATAATACCTTAAAATGAGCTGAGTAGAAAAAGAGAACACCTTGCTTAATTAAAGTTTATCTGGAGAAAGGTTAGATAAAAAGGGGTCTTTAATAACTTTTTTATGGTAAAAATAAAATATTTATTCCAGAAAAAAATATAGAGAGTTTAGACAAATAAGGCAGCCAGTACATATAGGTAGCTCTCTATTTTTTCCTAAGACATAATATTGATTGAGTAGTGATGAAAAGAGAAATAAATGCTATGTGTAAGATAATCCTTATTATAGTGAATACAAAATAGTTATTACTTGGTTATAATTATCTCCAAAAAATGGTATTTGACTAAAAAGTTAACTAAAACCAAACAAACAAAATCCACTCCAGTTAAAATATTGAAAGCCTTGCATTTTCTTTCCATTAAAATATTCAGGGACAAGATGAAGACACTAATCCAAATAACTTGATCAAGTCTACATCAGAGCACCTTGTCATGTGACCTTTACAGGTTTCTAGGAAACCTCCAAAGATCTAGACATTGGATTGACAGTTCCATGGAAAAAGAGATACATGACAATCATTACTTGGAGACAGGAAAGTTAAAATATTATTTATGAATAGAGTAATTATGATTTCACCCAAAAATAAAATATTGAAATACCATAGGTTGCCAAATGAACTAGTAAATCAGCCTCAGCAGATATTCTCTGTAGAAGAAAGATGGCATGACTTCAACCTACTTACCTTGGATATTGTGGTGATTATATAATGTGATGTCAGTTTTGAGAGGATTATGTGTGAAGGGGTGGAGTCTGGCTTGTCAATCAAGATATAACCCATAAGGCCTCTGTGTGGACATGGTCAATCTTTTCTAAAAATAATTTTATTGGGGGCGTTTAAAGCTATTATAACATTCAGTACATCATCTGTATCGAGTACATTTGCACACATGTTGCCACATTCATTTACAGATATTTTCCAATTGAGCCCTTGGTATTAACTCCTCTTAAAAATAAAAGCTCCTCTTTCCCCTCCCCCCCTTTTTAAAAAAAATGAATCATTTTATTGGGTACTCATCCACCTCCCCTAACAATCCATGCATACATCAATTGTATGCAGACCTCATTAGATCACTTGTTGTCATCATCACTCTCAAAACATCCTCCCTTCACTTGGGCCCCCAGTTCCAGCTCCTCATATTTCCCTTTCTCCACCCCCCTATGAACCTTTAATAATTTACAAATTGCTATTTCATATTGTACACTGTCCAGTGTGTCCCTTCACTCACTTCCCTGTTGGCCAATGGGCATGGTCTATCTTGAGAATTTGGGGAATTCCTGAATTTCCTCCTTGGAGGCAGGAGACAGTCTCTCTCTCTCTCTCTCTCTCTCTCTCTCTCTCTCTGTCTGTCTCTGCCAGTGCTGAGATGCTGCTACCACCACTGATTTTGCACCCACTGGCCTGTGGTCTTCCTGTATTCAGTGTCATTGCATGTATTTTGTGTGACTAAAGAGGACTTTACAGATTAGTGTTGGACAAATGGCAATAGACTTATGGACTTAATCTGGACTAAACAGATGTTTTCTCAATATTCAAGTGCTCTCATATATAAACATTTTTCTTATACTCATATGAGTATCTATAGGTTTGTTTGTCTAGTCTACCTGGACTAGCACATACATAGCATGAGAAAATGGTAAAGGCTATAAAAGGACATCATGGCAGGTAAAAGGGAGAGATGGCAAAACAAGGAAAACCTCATAGGGGAGACAAATTAACAAAATAGCTACAGTGAAGGACTAAAACATAACACTGATAAGATGGAACAGACCTGGGGAATGATTTGTCCCATTGCATATCAGGTTGCCATGAGCAGAAATCAACTAACAGAACTAATAAGACAGTAAAAACACAAAACACATTTAAACTATGTAAATAATTTAAGCTTAACTCCGAAAAGAAAAAAAAAAGAAAATCGGAAGATTTTCAACATTCCAGCTTTAAGAAGGAATAACAGGAATAAAAAGCCACTGAGCTGTGTCACCTTGCTACTTCAATGGTGCTCACCATGTCCTGTTTGGTCAAGTGCAGGTTGAAGACGTCTGATCCTAGGATGCAATTTACCAGATTCACATATGTGTCAGTCACCTAAGGAAATAGGCCATGTAGAAGTAATATTTGTAAGTATTCCTATGATATTCACCTTCATTTGTTTCTCACAAAGGAGTAGAAAAAGCAAAACAAAACAAAACAAAAACCTATAGCACCCTGGGAACATTTCAACCTTGCAAGTGGCTTTCAGCTTGTTAGCAAAGGACCTTTCCCTCAAATCTCTGGAGGGGTCTTCATTCTGTGAAAGGTATCTAGGCACCGCTGGGTCTAGTTAATAGAAATGAGTGTATGATTATCCACTTCTGTGTCAGTTCAAGTTAAATTACTTTATGCCACTGTTAAAATTTGGTCAATAGAAAACTTCTTGTCACAGTCTATTGTAATAACAAGTAAGTATTTGTCAATAGCAATGCAAAGAAGGGATTTTGCATCCAGATTCTGTGAGGTGCAGCTCAATCAAACATCTTCAAAAAGTGAGGAGAAGAAGGCATTCTAGGACAAAATCTGGTTAGGAAAGGTATTTTCTATCTCCTTCATGTTCTGAAATTACAGTAAAAAAACATTGAAGATGGAGGAAAAATGTATGTCCAAGTGAAGATTTTCTCACATATGATCAAGAAGATGTATTTTTCAAGTCATCCTGTTGGCTTGAAATCTTTTTCAGAATAATTTCATAATTTGTTCTGCATTCAGACCCTTGCCTATTCTGATCATTTTTTCTGATGCTTACTCTAATAAAAATGTTCACACTTGTCTGTTCATTGTTTCCAGAGATAGAGGGTCTCTGACTGAGGTTCCTACACATTTCGCGGTCTCCACGCCTCTTCACCTTGTAATGGTGTCTGAAGGAAATGTCCAGCTCAGAGACAGAGCTGGGGAGGGAGAAGTGAATGGGATAGTTGCATGCTTCTTGCCCCTAGATGTCAAATCCATTTTGTAGCACTAGCTGCTGAGACTTAAGAAAGCACTCAAAGGAACAAATTCCCTGAAGCATGATCAGGTCATAAAGTCTAAGTGAGAATGGCATTTGAGTCTTTCTAATTCCACATTTCTTCAAGTAAGACTCTGCACCCCACCCCTTATGTGCCAAAAGCTCCCAGCCTTCAGGAGTGGAGCTGAAGCTTCTCTCTGGGGCAGACCTCCTCACCGAGGCTAATGCTCTAATCGTTAGACATTTGTTCTTCTTTCTCTTGGGAGTGGTTCTGGCTAAATTGACATGTATTTATGCTCTCACTTCACAATCCTTTAGGAGAGTCACAACCTTTCTCAGGCATTTTTCACCACTCTTTTTCCTTAAATGGTCCCTTTTGCGGTATTGGTTTCAGAGTTTTGCATCGTGGTGACTCTGATCTGAATCCTCTGCAGTTTTCTATGATACATATTTTCATCTGAAGTCTTATAATTCTGATATACTCTGACTATGGTTAGGCTAAAGAATGTAGCCATTTTTTCTACTCAAAGCAATATAACTATATTCCACTACCTCTCTGTCAGTTTGTTGTATGATAGTGGCTTGAATGCTGACTGTGACCATGCTGGAAGCCATGTCAGTGGAGTTTCAGATATCAGCAAGACCAACCAAGGTGAGCGCATTTAGCAGATACCTCCACATTAAGAAAGACTAAGAATCGAGGTTTGGTCGTGTAATTCTGAGCACGAGAGAGAGTCACGGAAATTAAACTGACTGAGATATTTGGCACATGACCAGCATTAGAACACAAGATATGAAAACAGCTGTAAGACCCAGGAGGAACACAGGAGGGACACTGAGAGCCAAGAACTATGCAGGCGGACATTGTAGAAAAATGCAATATTGCTTCTTCAGAATCTAGTTAACAGAAACAAAGCTTGTTGGATAAATAAATATCATTAATTCTAACAACAAACAATTTCTATTTTATAATATGTGCTAAGGACTTTTCCTTTTTTCCCCCATTTTATTGGGGGTCTATGTGACTACTTGATTGCTTTTAAATTTTATCACTATTTGGGGAGGTAGGTGAAAGAAAAAACAAACTCTATGCCAAGTCTAATTGATTCTGATGCATAGAGACCCTGCAAGACAGTGCAGAACATGCCCAGTTGGGTTTCCAAAGTAGCGAATCTTTATGGAAGCAAATGGCCTCATCTTTTTTCTCTAGTGGGGCAGGTGGTTTCAAACTCTTTTGGTTAGCAGCCGAGAACTTCAACCATTACAACCCCTGGAATCCTTGTTTTACAAATGAATAAATTGTAACTCAGAGCAATTAAGTACATCGCAAAGGTCACCCAGCTA
Organism: Nesogale talazaci; assembly: GCA_004026705.1. Taxonomy (NCBI): domain Eukaryota; kingdom Metazoa; phylum Chordata; class Mammalia; order Afrosoricida; family Tenrecidae; genus Nesogale; species Nesogale talazaci. The sequence goes on along the minus strand of PVJH01003777.1, from coordinate 75,798 downwards.
GTCAGTGGTGAAGCTGGTTCTCAGGCAAGCCTACGTGAGTCCAGAGCTTGTGTAGAACCAGTAGCTTACCCAGACTTTTATATAGGGCCTCCTCTGTTTGGAACCAGCCCGAGGGTCTGAGAGTGACTCAACGCATAAAGATGGGACATACACGACCCGAAGATTGTCATAAGGACGGTGTCTAAGGAACTGGGACTACAATTTACTGGGAGCCTTCAATTACTACTGCAGGGTAATTTAGTGTTACACTAGTGTAAGTGACATCACTGAATCAAGAGAATGGCCTGAGATTCCGACAAGGACAACCACATTCCGCTCCATGCTCCCTCCCTGCTGTAGTAGTTTCTTGAAGTTTAGATTTACTAAAGGAGATCAGTAGTAAACGTGGATTGAAAAATGGGGTCATGTAAAAAGGAACTATTTTACTCATGCAGAAGAGATTATCAGAAAATTGCAATGAGAAATATAGAAACTTTATTCAATCATGTTGCTGGAAACTGACAACTAACCACTTTTTAGTGATAATATTTGGAGCTATTATTTAAGGCAATGTTAAGTATATTCAAATGTTTTTCATGTATCAATGTGTTTAATTATGCTCATAATAGCTCCATTAAGTGATCTATAATCATCCTTTTTTAAAAAAAGTATGGGTAGACTAAGACATATGTTCGACAACTTGTCAAGGCCTCATTTATTAACTAAGAGAGCTGGTACTAAGAACCAGGTGGCATCCAGAGTCCTTTTACCCTGTTATTAGATTCAACTGTTGACAAGCTGATTTGAAGTGATGGTGACACCATGGGTGTCCGAGTAGAATGGTGTTCCTTTGGGTTTCACTGGCTGATTACCAAAGGCATGAATGGTAGGGCTCAGGGTGTTCCCGACTCCATTATAGAGGAGTCTATTGGTGGACTAAGCACTGGGTGGTTGGAAACCCCAGCCAATCTTCTTGAGAAATATGAAACTATTTGCTTTCTTAAATATTTTTAGTCTCAAAGCCTATCTAGAAATTCTACTTGGTTTTACAGGGTGACTATGAGTTGACATTACCTTGATGGTCATGGGTAGTGAATGTATGACAACAGCAGTTAGTGGGTACATATGTAAATCTCATATTTGTTATTTTTTAAAGTTATGACATTTAAAAATCTTACAAATAGTCTATTGGCATATTGACATATCATATAATTCTGTAGTTTAATCATATTAAGACGAGTTGTGCAATCATTCCCAAAATCAATTATAGAACATTTTCTTTCTTTTTGTATTCACTGGTAGTTCATCTTTTTTCCCAACCTCCCTTGTCCTGCACCAAAATCCTTATGAATCCAGTTACTGTCTGTATAGATTTACTTACCCTGTATTTCAAATTCAGAGAATACAGAACAAAAACAAGAAGCAACAAAAGTTCCAGCAATGGCACAATAAAATAGAGAAAAATGTCAACTGAAAAGAAAGTACAAAGTACTAAAAACTGAGATAATCTTAAAATGGGTCAAAAGAGAGCTAAAATGATAAGCTATTAGATTTTAGCCTTACTACAGCCACCACAATGAATTTTAGAAGGCGCTCTGTTTGACAGGAAGACTATTCACTTACCTGGATGGATTGAATTGGATTCACCAGGGAATTCATCCATTTGGGGACCCTGCAAGTGGATTTTAGGCTTCCACTGTCACCACTGCCAGATTCAGCAAGCTAGGTGTTTCTAATTTAAATTCTGATACTGTTCCCTCTTCCGGATTTGAATTTTACAAATTTCAGTCCATGGATCACACAATGTGGTGTGCTTCTTCCATGCGGACTTATTTGACACCTCACTTAGCTGGCTGCTTGTTTGAAGACCAGCCTGTAAGGGCCTAGGCAATATTCTTTCTGTTATTGGCTACTTCTTGGGGGAAGTATCCCTGTGAGTTTTGGGGGCTGGATTCCAATGTGACCTATGTTGTACCCAGGCCTCTGTGTCTCCCAATTAAAGCTATTTTTTTTTTGTCCATGAACATCTCTTCAGCTACTGTAACTCAGATGCTCATATTTCTGCAGGTGCAGACAATCCAGTCTTTGAGACTACAGTTGCAAAACCCAAAGTAACAAAACAATCCTCTGCTGTTTTTTTTTTTTTGCTGTTGTTGCTGCTACTGTTGTTATTGTTGTTACATCTTCAGCAATTTCTTTATGAAGAGACAACTGGCCCTGGAATGATTATTTATCCTCATGTCTCACTAAGAAACCATCCCATGGTCATTATCAAACTACTACAGCTGCTTTAGGAGTTTTGTCTCTATAATTTATAGCCACTTTATAGTAACATCACTTTTTAAATTACTGTTAAAAACTTAGTGTCGCTCAGAAAACTAACCTATCTACCCTTAGTTAGATATTTTATTACTTAAATATTACTTATTGCCTCAAACACAGCCTTTTCAATAATGAATAAAATTAAGGAGAACTGAGCAGGTCGCTGGTTATAACTTTGGTCCATTTGTGCTTGCTTTCGTCCTGATCTCTGTCTGAGTTCCTGGTTGGAGGACTCCACAGAACGCCAGGCCAGCATTTGTACACAGGGATTTATTTAACTCTAGGTGAGTTGTACAAATGCAATAAGGCTGTCCAATTCTTGTTTAATTTTGAAGGAGCTCTCTGAGACAGCATTGCTCATAATGGACGGCTCAAGCCAAATTATCCATTATTGTTCCCAAAGTTTACAATTAAACTATCGATCAAAACTGGCAGCGATTCCATCGGCTGCCTGAGCAGAGGCCACAGAATTGTATCCTAACTCTGAGCTCTGAGTGAGGAGAAAAGAGAAAGTGACACGGACAGACAGACGGACAGACAGACAACCCATCCAGTGACCCTGAGACCAAGCCTTTAGTAATTTACCAGGAGCCCAGAAATAGACTGCCACCACACTCATAGGAAGAGAGCATGTGTGGTTTTAATAGCCAGAGGTCCCGGCAATTTGTGACCCTGATCCCCGCCTGTAAAAATTGGAGTTTAACAGGTTCGGCTCCATAGGGAACCAATCTCAGCTTTTAGGCTCCTTCAGACATTGCAGAATGCATCTTTTCTGGGGAATTCCACAATAAAATGACTGTTATTTATCATTACAAACCTCTTTATCATTTAGTCAATAAAAGGCCCCTCTCTCTCTCACTTTTTTTTCCTGTGGCGTGTTCAGAGTCAGAAATCGGTATTAGTCTCTCCTGGCCTGAAGGCAGGAGATGTCAAAAGCTAAATCATGATCTGCCCTGGCTTCCTGGCTAAATTGTGTATGAAGGCCTGAGGCAAAAAGGTGCACATGCTCATTATTTGAAACCGAGATTTTTTTTCTTCTTTGAGTTTTTCTTTCTCTCTCTCTCTCTTTTTCTTTTACATATGGAGACATATAATACAAAGATGCCTCAGAAGGCGTGCTGCTGACCAGGAGGCAAGGCCGCAGAAGCTGAATGTGTCTTCTTCGTATGTTTTCTGACCAGGACATTTAAAAAGTGGATGCCATAAAAAATAAAAGCAAATTGGAAACCAGTGCATTTCACCCCTTAACTTTTCAATTAGTGTGGGGAAACGTGTGTTGTTTATGAGTGGGTGTCCGGAATAGGCACCTATGCAACGTCTGAAGAACATAAAAGGGAGGCAGATTTTTAGTTAAGTATTAAAAGCTATTTTACTTGCACAAAGAGAAGCTGGCTTCCTGCTGAGACATGTAAGAGGGCTCCATCCCCTTCTGTCTGCAAACAACACTAACACTCTGCCTCAGGGATGCACTTGCATGGCCCATTAGCAGTGGCCATGTGGCAGGAGGGCCCAATTTCCTCAATGATTCCAAAGGTAGACATGTTGAAGGGAGCAGTGTCTTTGGACCTGGATCCTTCTAAAGACAACTCTCCTGAGTGTGCTCTGAAGTAATGTCTTATTAGTTCTTAAAACAGACAAACCAAAAAATAATTCACTGCCGTCCAGTCTATCCTAACTCAGAGGGATCCTACAGGGCAGAGGAGAATTGCCTCTGTAGGTTCCCAAATCTTCCTGGGAGTAGAAAGCCTCACTTTGTTTCTTGGAGCTGCCTGTGGTGGCTAACTGTTGGCCCCTCGCCGTCAGCCACCCAGCAAAAACCCTTTGTGCCCCAAGGATTCCCTGACAACACTGTCCAGCACCGTGGGTCAATCTTACTTCTTCTTTCACCAATTCCTGCCCTTGCTTCTCTTAGCTTGTAGATGCCAGAGAGTCAGCCCCGACTCACGGAGACCTTTACAGAAGGACCAAACATTGTCCAATCTCACATCTTCCTCATTGCTGCCGGCTTCCCCAGCAATCCACACCCAAACTGTGTGACCCCATCTCGTTGACCTTTCATCTCCATTGACCCTCTCCTTCAACAAACTCGAGGTTTTTAGATTCTGGGATTGTGGACAAAGTAGATAGGTCTGACAGTGCTCTGTGGTCATGTGTGAGTTTTACATTCATATTTTTTGGAAGTAAATCAAACGGATTTTTTTCCTTGTCTTGTCTTGCAAGCTCAGCTTAAAGTTGTTCACCATGAGTGACCTGCTGATATTTAATTTGCAAGTGTGATAGCTTCTTTTACCATAGCAACATCTATGTCCCCGCAGCATGACAAAGTGATATATGCCACACGAAAACATCATTTTCAGGGTAAGATTTCTTTAGGTAGCAAGGTAGGGGATTGGTCCTCTCCATACGTACAGCCCCCTAGATGAAGTTGGAAACCAATACAGGTTAAAAGACATATGCAAATTCAGGCCCTGGACCCAGGAAGGCAGTACACTTGGATTGGCCCAATGGGGTCAGTCAGTACCGTTGACCATGTCTTGCAGCCAAAGGCCTCAAAAGGCTGAAACCAGGAGATTACTTCCCTCTTTTCCCTCTGCTCCCTTCCACTGGGCTGCACTGCTGCAATCTCTCAATCTCAGGTCTCAGGCTGCCCTGTGGGTGTGCTGTGTGCCATGAGGCTTCTTGTGTCCAGTTACTGAACACAAGTCTGAAAGGTCTTCTGTCCTTTCTAAAAACCCAGTTGAATCGAATTCTACTGCATGTGAAGCCAAGACAGGCATTTTCCACCCAAGATATCCAACAGTTTTATTCATTCATTCATTTATCTTCTACTTATTTTGAACTCACTCTATGGGCCAGGAGAGCTATGCCAAGCAAGTGGTGACTAAAGACTGTGAGATCTGCCCAGAAAATATTTTAATTATGATAATTATTCTTATCCATCCATTTCCAAAATAAGAAAAAAAGGTGTCATTCTCTTACTGTTGTAAAACTTGATATGTTTTTTTTCAGCTGTATATGCAATTCATTGAAGGAATAATATTTGGGAGCATAGAATCTTATAATTTGAGAACTAAAAGTTCTTTTGGTAACATCTTGCTCAATATCCCTATTTTAAAGGGAGGAAGAGACTAAAGCTTAGATGTAAGGTAAAAAAAAATGGTACATTAAAAAAATCATTCTATTGGAGTTCATACAAATCTTATAATACATACATGGATTGAATCAAGCATGTTTGTACATATCTTGCCTTCACTCTTTTCTAGACATTTAAGCTATCAACTGAAGTGTAGAAACCAGAACTCAGACACTTTGTCTATAAGTTCAAATGTTTTCATATGCACTGCCTTAAGTATTTTCCTTTTGGATAATATTTATCATATTTATCATATTCGAGATTGGATAATATTTATCATATTCAAGATTTGCTTATGCAATGACAAGAAAGAGAAAGAGAAAGTTCAAATGTTTTCATATGCACTGCCTTAAGTATTTTCCTTTTGAATAATATTTACCATATTCAAGATTTGCTTATGCAATGACAAGAAAGAGAAAGCAGTTGTCTTAATGCAAAGAAACCCAAACCTCTGACATTGAGTCAACTTGGATTTATAGTGAGTGACCCTGTTAGGACTGAGTGAAACTGGTGCCAACAGGCTTATTTTTCTCTTAAGGAGTGGCTGGAGGGTTTGCATCACTGGACTTTTCAGTGAACAGCTCAATTATTTTTTGTTTGTTTGTTTTTGTTTTGGGCATTACTGCCTCTGGTGGTACCCAGTGCTGCTCCTGAGAACCGCCGCTGGATTTGAACCGCCAAGCCTGCGGGCCGCAGTCCTGCACTCAACCACTTACGCCACCAGGGCTCAGCCCGAAGAGCTCAATTCTTAACTCATTGCACCACTAAGTGCCTTTCAAGGCTACCAAAACTTGTGAATATTTATTGGTTTCACTTGTGTTCTTAACAATCAAGAAGAATGAGTATGGGCCTCAGATGGGTCAGTTCAGAACTTCACTACAGAACTAAAGGAATGTATTATATCATCTATCTATATTTTTCCTTTGCTAGTAAGTGTGTACCTAAAATATTGACACTAATTTATTATTTCCTTTATAAAACATGCATGTAGGCTAATGACATTTGCTCTATTCTTGCCTCTGGTCCTGTTCAAATGCAATGCTGACATCTATATTATCTCCAGAATAGAATAATGGTATAGAACTATATTCTGCATGTTCCTCCCCAATAGTCCCCAAATAATTTAGTCTTAAATAAGTTCTTGCAAATCTTTAAAACTTATGCAGTTCAGTCTTAGGTAAAGCAGATCTTGCAATGTGAGCCCACTGTGTGTAAAACAGAACTTCCATTTTTATGGAAATCATCTGAAGACACATGCTCCACTTCTCACCCAGTCCAAAAACCTGCCTAAAGGAAAGTAAAATCATTGAATTATTAATTCATTTGTATTCAAGATAGTCTAGTATGTTTTTAACATTTAGCAAAAGAATAAAAGGTTCCCTGAAACCTTGTATTCTCAACTCAGAATTTTTCCCCCAAAGCTTATGATTAACACCCCCCCCAAGTGAGATCATTTATAATAAGAATACAGAGTTTAGTAACATGTGATTGAATAAAGAGTGAACCAAATTTAAGAGTGCAGCGTCAGATTTTTATGTTCTTCAAACATACATATGTTTTTAAGTCAAACGTTATCTTTAAGAAGTTTACAAAAGAAGAAAAATGCATTTACATTTTCATCTTTTTTCTTCTTTATACTTAAGGGTACTCACTCCAGCCTGCCAGATCTAGATTGCAAGCTAAAATCTCTGCACTCTTAATAGTTTTTAAATTATTCAAATAATTGTTTTCCAGTATCATAATTATGTTTCTGTTAGCATCAAATTTGAAGTTTGACTCTCCTTTGTATACTTGTTGCACTAGTGTGGAACGCTGGCTCTCATATAGTAGAAAAGCTGTAAGAGTGTTAATGAGTTTAATTTCGAAGACTCTGGCTTAACAATGTAATTGTTTATTTCTTCAAGCACTGACTTCACTGATTACATGAGATTTGATGCTTGTATTTACCCAGGGTCCTATTTCCAAATAAAGTGGCCAATATCTTCCTTTGGCATCAGGCAAGACAGGAGGCACACTCAGTTGCTTTTTTGAAAATCTTTGTGGACACTTATGGCGGACAGTGAGAGGAAGTGCTTTCTTGGCCATGTGAGCTTGCTAGCTGTTCCGCAGTGTTCCGCAGAGCTCGGGGTAGAGCTCTCTGACCACACCACGCAGCTCTTGTATGGGTTCATTAATGAGCGTGTGAGCTCTTTGAGATAAGGATTTTCAGTAAGTCCTTTCTGTATTTAAGTCGTTTGGCATATTTGATGTGATATAGCAGACTACGCAGATTTGTGTCAGACTTTGAAGAGATGCAGTTTTGAATATTTCTTGTTAATCACTCTTTGCTCAATATTCAATTTGACAAAATTATTTAAGGACCATATTTCTGAGACTAGGTGAGCATGCTAAATACCTGACCCCACTCTAATCCCCAAAGAAAAGAAAGCCAAAAACAACCATCATTCAGTAGGGTCTAACTAATAGCACCCCTACAGGACAAAGTAGAATTGCTTGTTCAGGGTTAAGAGGCTAAAAATTTCTACAACAGCAGGCAGCATTCTCCTTCTCTTAAGGAGTGGATGTTGAGTTTGAATGGCATTGCTGACTTTTTAGGTAGCAGAAATGCTTGCCTCATAGCAGGGGATTCTTTTAAACTTTATTTTTAATCATTTTATTGGGAGCTCATACAACTCATCACAATCCATCCATCCATCCATTGTATGTCAAGCACATTTGTACATGTGTTACCCACATCATTCTCAAAACATTTGCTTTCTACTTAAACTCTTGGAATCAGCTTCTCATTTTCCCCTCCCCCCTCCCTCCCTTCCTAATGAACCCTTGCTAATTTATAAATTATTATTACTTTGTCAGATCTTACACTGTATGATGTCTCCCTTTACCCACTTCCCCATTTTCCATACCTCAGGGAGGAGCTTATATGTAGATCTTTATAACCAGTTTCCCTTTCCACCCCACCTTCCTCCACCCTCATGGTATCTCCACTCTCATCACTGGTCCTGACAGGATCATCTGTCCTGGATTCCCTATATTTCTCATTTCTATCTGTACCAGTGTACGTCATCTGGTCTAGCCAGATTTGTAAGTTAGAAATGTAAGGGCTCATAATACAGACTAAGAGGAAGCATTGAAGAACTAGATGATAATTGCATGTTTCATCATTGCTACACTGCAATCTAACTGGTTCCTCTCCTCCCTGCCAGCCATCTGTAAGGGGAAGTCTGTTACCTACAGATGGACTTTGGGTTCCCAACCTTTTTTTCCCTTCATTTATAATAATATAATTTTTAGTTCTTTGATATCTGTTACCTGATCATTTCAAAACTTCATGGTCCCATAGGTTGTTAAGCTTCTTCCATGTGGGTTTTTTTGCTTGTGAGATAGATGACTGCTTGTTTACTTTCAGTCTTTTAAAACACAAGAAGCTATATCTTTTGATAGCTGGGCATCATAGCTATCTTCACCATATTTGCTTATGCACACATTTGTCTTCAGTGATCATGTTGGAAAGGTATCAGGGTATTCCAATTTAATAGAACAAAGTGTTTTTGCATTGAGGAAATACTTGAGTGGAGAACCAATGTCCATCTGCTGTCTAAATACTGAATCTATAAATACAAGCAATTAGATCTATTTCCCCCATCATTTATAAATATATTTACCTATGTACATGCCTGCATTTAGACTTCTATAAATGCCCTTTGCCTCCTATTTCTTCTATTTCCTTTTACTTTCATCTTGTCCCACTAGCCTTCATTCAGGTTTCAGTACTTTCTCTCGTTACATTACCTTTGGTCAATTACTACCAGGCCTCTCACATCCTCCTTGTCACTGATTATGAATCACTTGTTGTTCCCTTGTCCCTGAGTTGGTCAACACCACCTCCTTTCTCCCATCTCCCCCCACCCCCAGAACCAGCAGTCCCATCATTTTTTTTTCTCCAGACTGATGATCCAGCCTATCTTGTCTAAATATCTATTATCTCTACAGAGATAATAATATGCACAAAAAAACAAGACATAGCAAGATGAAGTGACAAAATAAAATAAAACAACTACAACAAGAAAAAAAAACAATGTCCAGAAAAATTATAAAGAAAACCCTGTAAATAGTTCAAGATCTGTTCATGGACCTTTTAGAGTGTCCTCTGGTCGAGATCCATATGCTAACCCCAAAGTCTATCCTTGGCATTCTCTCAGGACCACCATGTTCTGCTCCACCCACTGCGCAGCTGCATGCCCTTAGTGCTTTCCTCTGTGTGACAGGGTCAGACTGGGTGCAATCCCGACACTGTGTCTACAGTGTTGTCACCCGTAGGGCCATGGGTCAGCAGGGGATGCCATGTCTCATAGTGTAGCCAGTCATCAGGTTCTCTCTGTGTGCTGACTGTTCTGAGTGCAGTCATCGTACCGCTCATTTGCTCCTTGTGCTCTGATCAGATATGGCCCTGTTGCTGTAGCTTCAGAGTTTCTTCTAAAGTAAATTATTCTGGGGGCATGGGAGGCTGCTCACATAATTGCGAGTGGATCTGGGCCCTAAGACCCTTCCACTGACTCCCTACTCATCCTTTTCACTCTGTAACCACATCTTGGAACACGGGGTTGAAGTCTGGTCCCTCTTTCCCTGAGGAGATATAAACAATACTATCCACTGGGGTGGGCTAGTGCCCCGTTTCCATGCTACACATTGCTATCATCTCCACACACACACTCTTTTTGAGTTGGATACCATAGGTAGCTTATAGTAGGGGACTCTTCGTGTGCCCAAATAACTTAATAAATCTGAAATATGTTTCAAAATCTCCAGCATTTCCAATCCTTATAGTGACTAGATCCATTCTATTTTATAAACAGTACTTATAAAATGTATCTATGTGTTTTAATTACATTTTCCCTTTTCACCAATCACAAGATCAGTAGTTCAAATCCACCAGCCATCCAGGTGAGAGAAACCTAACTGTCTCCTTCTAGAAAGATTCAAAGCTTGGCCAACCCTATGGGACTGTTTCACCCTGCTTTGTGAAATCACTATGAGACTGAATCAACAGGAGTGGTTTGGTTTTTATGATCAATACAATTTACTCAGTTTCTAAATTGCTTTGTAGTAGTCTATGTGGTATATGGTATCATTTATTCCCAGTAATCATTATCTGTGTTAGTTTCCTAGAACTGCTATAACAATACACCATGCATTGAGGAGCTTATAAGAACAGACAGGTGCTGAGTTCAGGACACCAGAAATCTCAAATGAGGAGTTTGAGCAAGTTGGTTCTTCTGTAGGAGAATCTATCCCAGGTTTCTCCTTGCTTCTGGTGATGACCCTAATCTCTGTCTTCAATTGGTTCCCTTTACCTTATCTCTCTCTCTCTCTCTCTCTCTCTCTCTCTCTCTCTCTCTCTCTCTCTCTGTCTCTCTCTTTCTTCTGTGTCTCTCTATTCCTTTTTGGTAAGTACATCACTCAGATGGGAGTACTTCAATATAGCCTCATGTTAACTTAATTGAGAATGTCTTTAAGCACTTTATTTCCAAAACATGTCACTTTCACAAGTATCAGCAAATAGGCATCCACAGATTTTTTAAGAGACACAATTTAATATTGTATCTCTATTCATAGCCATGTCACTTTCCATAACTACTGTGAGTTCCTGAAGGTGAGCATGTTCATTTAACTTTCATGTTAAATGGTTTGGCGAATGGGTGGATGTAAAACATATGTAGCTAGAATTTAATGTACCATTGGGTGGTTTTGCCAATTCACTTGCACTTTCTCTCTGCCATGAGGACCTATGTTCATTGTCATTGAGTCAGTAGGGACTCATAGCGCCCTTGCAGGGCAGTGTAGAACTGCCTCTCTGAATTTCTGTGTCTCTAACTACTTACAGAAGTAGAAAGCCCTGTCTTTCTCCCAAGGAGTGGCTGGTCAGAACATGCTACTTAGTCTTCAGGACTTGCTCTTTCAGCGCGAAATGCTGTCACATGGGGCCGAAACACAACAGCTTCTACATGAATGAGAAATAAATAGCTGCTAAGCCTTATAACGAAGAGCTCAGATGGTGCGATGGTTGTTCCCTGTTCTGCTTGCTCAAAGGCCTTCTATTCAACCCCACCCAGTGGTTCTGCAAAAGGAAGATCTGCTACCATAAAAACTATAGCCTTGGAAGTCTATGAGATAATTATTCTTCTTCACATGTCAAGATGGACTCTGCCACCCATTTGCAAGAATTATAGCTATTATAGTATCGTAGTCATCGTTATCACAGTAGAAAAGATTAATATTCTCACCAATAATTATTTTTAAAAGGATAATTATATTTTCCAATACACAGAGGTAAAAAGAATTGACAGTTAAAAAGTCATAATCCCTCAAACGAGATCATCTTTCTTACTTCATGTGTAGATAAGACACTCAAGAATACAGCAATAGCAGGAAAATCCCTCAATATTATACGAGCTATATATGAAAAAGCAACAGCCAACCAGGTAGACGACGGAGAAGAGATGAAAACAATTCCACTGAAGAAGGGCACAAGACAAAGATGCCCCTTGTCCCCACTCCTATTAAACATCGTACTGGATGTCCTAGCTAACAGCATAAGACAAAGAAAAGACACCAGAGGTATTCATCTGGGGAAAGAAAAGGCAACATTATCATTATTCACAGATTATGTGATTTTATACGTCGACTCTCTCCAGAACTCCACAAATGGACTGCTGGATGCAATAGAGAAGTATGGGAGAGTGGCAGGATACAAGCTCAACAAACATAAGTCTATAGGACTGCAATACACATCAGAGAAGATCACAGAAGAGGCAATTAAAAAGGTAGCACCCTCCACAATAGCCAAGCACAAATCAAAATATCTAGGGATGTAACTGACTACAAAAAAGAACACCAATATAATTTGTTTGAGGAAAATTATAGAACACTATTACAAGAAACCAAGAGTGACCTCAACAAACGGAAGAATATTCCATGCTTACTGAAGGGAAGACTCAATGTAGTAAAGGTGTCAGTTTTGCTCAAGGCACTGTATAAACTTAAGGCTATCCTGCTATGAATACCATCATTATTCTTGAAAGAATTGGAAAAACTGATTACCAACTTCAAAATGAGAAGGAAGAAGTCCAGAATTAGCAGAGAATTCCTCAAGAATAAGGACACAGTGGGAGGACTTGCTCTACCTGACTTTATCATGTATTGTGCAGTCACAGTGGTCAAAACAGTGTGGTACTGGTATAACAACAGAAACTCAGACCAATGGAAAAGAATGGAAGATCCAGAAATAAAAACATCAGCATACAGGCAACTGATTTTTGATAAGCACCCATGAAATATCAAATGGGAAGCAGATGCCCTCTTCAATAACTGGTGCAGTAAAAAATGGATTTATATCTGGAGAAAAATGAAGCAAGACTCAAGGTGGATCACAGACCTTGAAGGAAAATCTGAAACAATTAGGGCCACAAGGGAGGACATTGTGATAAACCTGAGAAGGTTGGCACAGGGAATACGTAGACTATCAGAAATAGAGAAGGATACAAATGTAGAGGGGTCACAAGTTGACAGGTGGAATATACTGAAGATAAAATGCCTATATACTTCAAAAGAATGCACCAAGAGAGCCCACTGATTGGGAAAACATCTTTAGCAATGACACATCCGACAGATGCCTTATTACTAAAATCAACAATACTTTGCAAGCTTAAATAAAAGAAAAACTAACTGTTCACTGGAGAGGTGGGCAAAAGACCTGAACAGAAGTTTCACAGGGGAAGAAATCTGAGTGTACAATAAACACACAAGAAAATGCTACCAATCATTAGCCATAAAAGAAATGCAAATTAAAACTACTATGAGATACTACCTACCCTCCATGAAGATAGCCCAATTTAAAAAAAATTAGAAAGCAATTAGTGTTGGAGGGGTTGTAGTGAGATAGGAACTCTTATCTACTGCTGTTGGACCTGTGCAGCCTCTCTAGAAATCAATCTGATGATTTCTAAAATGGATGGAAATTGAGGTACCATATGACCAAGAAACTCCCCTACTGGGCGTGTACTCAGAAGAGGCAAGAAACAAACCATGGCCAGACATCTGTGCTCCAATGTTCACCGCAGCACAGTTCACAATTGTAAGGAGTTAGAAACAACCTAAGTTTCTATCAATAGAGAAATGGATTAAAAAACTGTGGTATACACCTACAATGGAGTACTGTACACTGCTAAAAAGGGTATATGTGTATATTTACACAGGGTAAGATGGACCAGACTTAAACATAGTACTCTGGGATATTGATGCATCAACAGGCATGAAGCAGGGAGCCAGTGGAGGGGCCAAATTGGGGAAGCCACCCCTCACCCCAGAAGAATTTACTTTAGAGGACAACATGGAAGCTGCAGCTTGAGGAGAGAAACATGCCTGATTAGAGTACAAGGGAGCAAATGAAGGGGGATGAAGAGAGAGTGGAGGGAATCTAGGCCCACCAAACACAGAGAAAGATATCCCCAGTCAGAGGGCCCAACGCACAGAGGACTATACAGGCTGGTCCCACAGTGAGAGGGAAATCCCTCCCTGACCCATAGCTCTAGGGAGGACAGCACTGGAGACACAGTGCTGGAATTGTCCCCAGTCTTGCCCTACCAGAGCAAGGCAATACACTAGGGCATGCAGCCCAGCAGCAGGTGGAGCATGGCAGGAAGGTCTCGAGGGAGTACCAAGGATCGATTTGGGGACCATGGGGTGACACCCTATTGGATTCGAGCAGAGTACACTCCTGGAGGTCAAGAAACAGACTTGAGCTATGTACAGGTTTTTCTTTCTTTTCATGTCTTTTGTTGCTGTTGTTGTTAACCTTTTCACTTGACACTTCGCTTTGCTATGTTTGGGATTTCTGTGCAAACTATTGTCTCTGCAGGTCTATCCAGATAAGATATCCCGATGATAAGTCTGGAGGAGAAAATGACAGGTTCACTGGTTCTGAGGGGACATGGGCAGGGGAAGTTTAGGAAAGGAGGGTATATTGACCAACCCAGGGACAAGGGAACAACAAGTAATCTACAAACCATGCCAAGGAGAGTGTAGAAGGCCTGGTAGGGCTTGATCAAGACCTATGTAACCAAGAAAAATCACTGAAACCCAAAGAAGACTGAGCATGATAGTGGGACAAGAAGGAAGTAAAAGGAAATAGGTGAAGAACTAGGAGGCTAAGGATATTTATAGAGGTTTAAATGCAGTCATGTACATATGTAAATATATTTGTATATGATAATGGAAAAATAGAACTATGTGTATATATTTACAGGCTTAGTATTAAGGTAGCAAAGGAACATTGGGCCTCCACTCAAGTACCCTCTCAATGAAAGAGCACTTTGTTCTTTTAAATTGGCATTCCATGATGCTCACCTTCCCAATGAGATGGCTAAAGGAAGACAAATGCTTGCACAAGCAAACATAGTGAAGAAAGTTGATGTTGCCAAACTATAAAAATATATAGCATCCGGGGTCTTAAAGGCTTGAATGTAAACAAGCAGGCATCTAGCTCAGAGGCAACAAAGTCCACATGGAAGAAGCAAACCAGCCTGTGTGATCATGAAGTGTCAAAATGATCAGATATCAAGCATTAAAGGCACAAAAAAATCATATCATTGTGAATGAGGGGAGTGCAGATTGGAGACCCTAAGCCCATCTGTGTGCAACTGGACATTGTCTTTCAGAAGGGTCGCAGCTGGGAGAAGGGGTAGTAATGGTGCAGTGTAGCAAAAAGGAAACATACAACTTTCCTCTAGTTCTTGAAAGCTTCCTCCCCCCACTATTATGATACCAATTCTACCTTACAGATTTGGTTAGACCAGAGGATGTACACTGGTACAGATAGGAACTGAAAACACAGGGAATCCAGGACAGGTGATCCCTTCAGGACCAGGGTGAGATTGATGATATTAGGAGAGTAGAGAAAAGGTGGGGTTGAAAGGGGGAACTGCATATAACCTCTTTGGGGAATTGACAACAGAAAAGTGAGTCAAGTGAGATGTCAGACAATGCAAAAGATGGCAAAATAATAACAATGTATAAGCTACCAAGGGTTCATGAGGGAGAGAGGAACAGAGAGGGAGGAGAAAGTGAGGAGGGCTCAAGTAGAAGACAGATGTTCTGAGAATGATGAAGGTAACAAATGTATAAATGTGCCTAACATACAATGTATGGATTGTGATAAGAATTGTCTGAGCCCCCAGTAAAGTGACTTTTTAAAAAAGGGAGAAAACCGAATGGGTCACAAAAGCACACAGACACACAAAATATTCTTTTGACTGTGTCATTCAGGCTTAACAACCACATCTTTTTCTGAATCAAAAAGGTCTGAAGGAATAGTCAAGAGCCCTTCATTTGTTGATGAGGACTACTCAAAATGAGAGCAGATGCAAATACCAATTAATAATTGAAGCTTGGAATGTACAAAGTATGAATCTAGGAAAATTAGAAGTCATTAAAAATTAAATGGAGCAGTTTTTAGAGAGGGGATGGGGTACTCACCCACCAAAGGGAAGTGTATTGTTTATATCTCCACAGGGAAAAGGGACCACACTTAAATCTGGTAATCCAGGATGTGAATGCAGGGTGGTGTCATGAAGTGGGGAACCAACAAAGGAGTCTGAGCACACAACCTCAATCCCAACTACAAAGACAGCCACCTCTCCACCATGGGAGTTTGCCTTGGAGGTCAGCACTTGAAGCTGCTTCTTGGGGAGTGAGAGATGCCTGACCAGAACACCTGAGAACAAATGAAGAGAGAGAAAGAGCAAATAGAGTGCATCTTCATCTGCCGATCCTTCAGGACGATACTCCCACTTAGAACAGCCAATGCACAAAGAGGATCATATGGCCAGCCCCACTATGAAATACAGCTACCATCGCTGACCCAAGGCCTTTTAAGGTCAACAATGGAGAAACAGGGTCAGGATTATACCCTGTCTGACACAACCACACCAGGGAAAAACACTAAAGGTGTGCAACAGAACGTGGAGCTCCAGATGGAATGACAGGGATAAACCTTGGGACCAGGGAGTGGCTCCCCATCTGACGCAACCAGGAGACACTCCTGGAGGTCAATGAACAGACCTTGAATTATTTACAGATTTTATATTGTTATTATTTTTACATATATATGACATTGGTTTTTTTTGTTATCATTGCTTTATTTTCTTTGGCTGCCTCATTTTAGGAAGCTTTTTGGGGTACTTATTGTTAGCTTTGCAGGTATATCTAAATAAGATAGGCTGGATGAACAGTCTGGAGGAGAAAATGACGGGACTGATGGCTCTGGGATGTGGGCCATGGGAGAAGGGGAGGAGGCGGAAAGGAGATGGTGTTGACCAGCCCGGGGAGAAGGGTATATCAATTGATTCAAAATTAGAGACAAAGTGGATGAGAGAAGTCCAATATGGATTGATTAAGGGTAATGTAACAGAGAGACAATACTGAAACCCAAATGGAGGCTGAGTATGATAGTGGCAAGAGGAAAGTTAAAGGAAATAGAGGAAAGAACTGCAGGTAAAGAGCATTTATAGAGGTTTAAGTACAGGCAAGTACATAGATGCATATATTTAGATGTGACAATGGGGGATTAGATCAATGAACTTATACATATAGGCTTAGTAGTAGAACACCAGATGGGCATTAGACCTCTACTCAAGTACTTCCTAAATGCAAGAACACATTTGTTCTATTAAATTGGCATTCCATGATGTTCCCTTTCCCTACCTGATCACTGAAGACAAATGTGTGCATAAACAATGGTGGTGAAGAACACTGATGGTGCCCAGCTGTGAGAAGATGTAGCATCTGGGGTCTTAAAGGCTTGAGTAAACAAGCGGCCATCTAGCTCAGAAGCAACAAAGCACACATGGAAGAAGCACATCAACCTGTGTGACCACGTGGTGTGGAAGGAATCCAGTGTCGGGCATCAAAGAACTAAAATTAAATCATTATAAATAGGGGGGAGTAGATATTGGTGACCCAAAGCCCATCATTAGGTGAAATGACATCCTCGTACAGAGTGGTTGCAGAGAGGAGATGAGCTAGTTAAAGTACAGTGTAGTAGCAACAAAATATGCATCTTTCCTCTAGTTTTCAAAGGCTTTCTCTCACCCTCTATCATGCTCCTGGTTCTACCAGACAAGTCCAGCTAGAACAGGGAACATACACTGGAGTCGGAAACTTGGGGAATTTAGGATAAATATTCCCTCAGGATGAGTGATGGGAGTGGTGATCTTGGGAGGGTGGAGGGATAGTGGAATAGAAAAGGGGAAACAATTTCAGGGATCTACATGTAACATCCTCTCTGAGGCATGGCCAACAGGGAAGTGAGTGAAGGGACATATTGGGCAGTGTACAATATGAAATAGCAATTTGTAAATTATTAAAGATTCATGGGAGAGAGGAAGGGAAATATGGGGAGCTGGAACTGGGGTCTAAGTGGAGGGAGGATGTTTTGAGAGTGATGATGACAACACGTGTGCAAATAAGATCTGCATACAATTGATGTATGTATGGATCATGAGGGGAGGTGTATGAATAACCAATAAAATGATTCATCTTAAAAAAAGGGGGGGAGGAGAAAGGGGAGCTTATACCCAGGGCTCAAGTGGAAAATGTAAATGAATGTGGCAACATGTATGCAAATGTGCTTGATAATAGCTGTAAGATGTTATAATAGCTGTAAGAGCTCCCAATAAAATTATGTTTCAAAAATTTAATGGAACACATAATTTAATTGATTTATCTTTAACGACATTTGATTTTCCTTAATTCTTGCTGTGTACATGCCAAATTTCAAAAACTTTACTCCACCCACAGGCTTTGCTTCATCCACATTACAGTCAACTCAACTTTGAGAAGACAGCTCTCCTTCAGTCATATTTGAATGCCTTAACTAAGTGTCCATTTAGTCTATTTAATTTTGTCTGTGTTCCTTGGTGTTACATCTAAGGAACAATAACCAAATCCAAGGTTATTGAAATTTATCTTTGGAGTGTATTGCAATTGTTTTATATTTACATTTTTGATGATTTAGAGAGTCTGATGATTTTGCCCTGATTTCCTATGTTTCCAGCTTTATTGCTTTTAATATAGAGATACAGTTGTGCGACCATCCACTAAAAGAACTTTTATCTATCTATCTTGGTGCTTTTATCAAAAATCAAGTGTCCATAAATGTGTGGGTTGATTTCAGCAGAATCAATTTTGCTATTTTGGTCTGTATATCTAAAATTCTGTCAAATCCATGCTGTTTTGATTATTGTAGTTTGTAGTCAGTTTTGAGGTGGAAGAGTATGAATTTCCTTTGTTCCCAGGATTGTTTTGGTGATTCTAGGCCACTAAAATTCCATATATATTTGAGAATTGGCTTTTCTATTATTTCAAAAAATGCCATTGAGATTTGGTAAGGGTACACAAGTGGATCTGTAGATTGAGTTCAAAGAGTGGTGATATCATAACAAGATGAAAATTTCCAATCCAAGTGTAGATGAAGTCTTTCCATTTATTTGTCCTCTTTAATTACTTTCAGCAATATCTTGTAATTTTTAGTATGCAAATATTTGACCTTGTTTCATATTTTATTTGGTGTTTTATTTTTTTAAATATGCTATAGGAAACAGAATTGTCTTCTTCACTTCATTTTTTGGGTCATTGATTAATGGTAGATAGAAACCTCTGGGTCTCTAAGTTTGCTGAATTTATTAACTCTTGTAACATCCTTATAGTTTAGTTTGAAATGAATTCATATTATCTGCAGGGAGAGATAGATTTTACTTATTCATTTGCCTTTATGATGTCATGTGTTCTTTTTTTGGATCTACTTTCATAGCATAATAGAGACAGTAAACAATTAGAAATTGTGGTTACAACAGGAATATCTGCTTACCTATACTCTGGGAAAGTTTTCAAGTAGTGAATGTGATGTTAGCTGTAAGTTTTAATTTATGTCTGTTCTGTTGAAGAAGTCCCCTTAAATACTCAAATTCTTGTGCATTTTTATTATGAAAGGTTGCTGAATTTTGTCCAAGTTCTTCTCAGTATTTTATGAGATGCTTGTGAGCTGTATACTTTTCACTATCATGCAATATATCACACTGATTTGCATTTCTGTGGTAAATTATGGTGGATCATGATATGTAAATCTTCAAAATTTACATAGATTATGTTTTTTAGTATTTGTTCTTTTTGATGCCTATTGAAATTTCTATTTCTTTTTAAGTTAAATTGGTAATTTGTGTATTTCAAGGAATATATCCATATGTACATACATACATATCATGTATGTATGGGCTTCAAATATTTGTTGAAAATCCATTTGAAATAATTTTATTGAGTTAGGTGAATATTACAAAACAAATAATCATTTTTATATACAATGCTATATAAAAATTCTGAATACCTTCTCATTTACATCATTTTTCATTCCATCACTTTTTATTGGATATTTTCCTCGCATTCAACAAAATTAACACCTTATAACATCTTCCAACCTATGACTTTAATTTTATTTTTATATAATATTTTTAAATTCCATTCAGATGTTATCAACTTTTCAGTGTACAATTGTTGATAATATAGGCTTACAATGCTTTTGTTTCTATAAGATTATCTAATTTTGACTTTCTTATTTTTCCATGTCAACTTAGAGAAAAATCTGCCAATTTAATGGTTTTGTCAGAAACAAACTCTTGGTTTTATTGATTCTCTTTATTGTTGTCCTAACCTCTAATTTATGTATTTTTGCATTCAGATTTATATCACCTTTTTTTCCTGCTAGCTTTGACTTTAGTTTGGTCTTCATTTTCTCAAGATGGAATGTTTATTATAAGAGCTATTTGGAGGTTTATTTTAAATATAAATATTTCTAAATAAATTTCCTTTTGACTATGTGTTTGTTGAATTCTGTAAATTTAGTGAACCCTATTTACATTTTCATTTGTAAGTAAATATTTTCTACTTTCTCTTGTAATTCTTTTCCATTAATTGACAGTGAACTCTTTAAGTTCTGTATTTGTGAAATCTTCTGATTACTTTTCATCTTTTTTGTGCTTCATCCCACTGTTTCCTGATAAAATTCTATGTATAATTTCAATCTTATAAATTTATTGAAATTTATTTAGTAGCATACTGTGTGGTTTGAACAATGATACATATGCACTTGAGAAAAATTTGTAATGTGTATTCTACTAAATTTGAGAGGACTTTAAAAAGTTCATGAAAAATTAAGCTGAAAGTTAGTAGATATTTCCATGAACATTTTGAAGCTCCTCACATATACACTGTCTATTTGGTGTAGAAATATTGTTCAAGTTTTTTGTTATTGATATTTTATCTCTACATGCCCTATTCATTATAAAAAGTGGTATTTTGAAATATTCTATCAACTTTTGCTTTCAATTCTGTTAGTTTTATTTATATGTTGTGGGACTTTGTTGTTAGGTGCATATATTGTTTAATTTGATGGCACCATACTTGGTCAGCTTTTATTTACTTGATGATATCTTAATTTCATCTTTATTTTGGAAGGACAATTTAGTGAATATTATGTTATTAATCAATAGGATATGTGTGTGCCCTTGTGTGTCTACTTTTAAAATATAAATACCCCATCCCCTTGGGTTTTGGAAGCATTGTGAGTTAGAAGTTGGGCTGCAAGTCACAGGGTCAACAGTTCAAAACCACTCGCCTATTCAAGGGAAAACGAAAAACTTTTTACTTCTGTCAATATTTACAGTCTTGAAAATCCAAGTGATACATCTGCTCTGTTCTATGTACTTGCTATGAATTGGGATGTACTTGATGGTAGTGAGTTTGTTTACTTTTGTTTATTGCACTTTGGGGGTCACCACTTCGGATGAGGTTTTATTGAGGATTAGTTGTAGGTTACATTTGCTTCTCTCATTTTCAAGATGCTCTTCTTGTCTTTCAAAAGTTTAAGATTGATTTTTCTCAGTGTGGATTTCTTTGTGAAGTAACTAGCTTAATAGAACAATGGATTGCCAAGGACATGCTTAGGATGCCAGCTAAGTGGCAACACCTGCAGTTGGGGGACAAGGTTCTCTAGGAGGCTATATACTGTCTACACCCATGGCCAATTTATGGTGCAGTTTCTTCAGTAGTGAGGATTCATGGTCCAGGAACCAAGGTGTGGAAGCAAGAGTGACACTGTCACAATAACTCTTAGTTACTTCCTACTTCAGCAACCCTATTCTCTTTAGACCTGGAGATCCAAGTTCCAATGGGAGGAATACTCCCACCTGGAAAAACAGCACTGATTCCATTAAATTGACAGTTAAGAATCCCCTCAGGTTATTGTGCTCTTAACACTTCTGGATCAACAGGAAAAGAAGGATTTTACTATACTGAGTGGTGTAACTGACCCTGATTATCAAGGGGAAATGGAATTTTTACATGTCCGAGGTAAAGAAGAACGTATCTGGAATACAGAAGATTCCTTAGATCAGCTCTTGGTATTACCATGCCCTGTGATTCAAGTCAAAGGTAAAGTACAGCCCCCTAATTTTGACACAGCTTTCCTGGGGACTTGAACAATAAGGGGCGAAAGTATTTTAAATGTGTATTGGTAAGATTTGATTCATTAAGGACAGTATGCAGAAGTCTATCTCAATAAGGATTTTAATGTGGACATTAATACTATAGCTACATCTTTTATTGGCTCAACAAGTTTCCTAGACCCGCCTTAAAATTGTAGTGTGCATTGCTTTTCAATACAAGCATACCATGCATCTTCCCTATATGCAAGTCAAAACTGCCTAAATCCAGGATCTCTGTTGGCATTATGCTTGCAGAAACCTAAATGTGTGTGTCATTTTTGAGTTCTTGAAATGATTTGCAAAATAATTCTGATGCTCTCCTGTTTCTATCAATTAATCTTATAGGCTTCTTAAAACTAGCAACCTTATGTCCTCACCAAAGACTATTTAATTTAATTTAATTTTGGTTCTTATTTATTTATTTTTAAATCATTTCATGGGGAGAGATTCTTATAGCTCTTGTAGCATTCTATACATAAATTGTATCAAGCATATTTGTGCATATGTTGCCATCATCATCAATATACATTTTCTACTTGAAGCCTTGGTATAAGCTCTTCTTCATTTCCTTCCATCCTCTCCCTTCCCACCTTCCTGATTTCTTGTTCATTTATAGATTTGTTTTTTTTTTGGGCGGGGGTTGGCATCACTGCCCTCTGGTGCTCCTGGAGAGCCACTGCTGGATTTGAACCGGCAAGCCCGTGGGCCGCAGTCCCGCACTCAACCACTATGCCACCGGGGCTCTGCCATTTATAGATTGTAATTATCATTTTGTATTTTACACTGTTCATTGTCTCCCTTACCCTCATTCCCATTATTCATCCCCTTCAGAGGCAGGGTTATATATCCAACCTTGCGATGTGTTCTCCCTTCCTCCTCCTAAACCATCCCCCTACTTTAAAAAATTTTTAACCATGGAAAATATTTTCATCTCACAAGCAATGAAAAGAAGATAACATTCAAACAAATGATTTGATGAACTTTAATGATTGCATTTTAATTTTCTTACTTTTTACTCAATTATTTAATAATCAAAAAAGTAGCCTGACACCTTTAAAGAGAAGCCAATATTTATATGCAGCCTTTGAATGTACTTAGTTGGCTGTCACACTGTGATGTTTGGTTTTGGTTTCTTTGTTCAGTGGGGCAACTGGCTAAATGAGAAGAGAGCATTGTGCCAACATCAATACCCAGGTATTTATATTTGTTCTCCGATTATCCAGAAACAACATATGATCTAGAAATTGCAATTGCCAAAAGAAAAGAGAAAACTTTACATATATATGTGGTATATGTCTTTTGAACATAGATATATATTTCCATAGGAAATATGAGATTAACATTTTTCATATGTAATGGATTAGAATTTCTTTTTATTTTATTGTATCTCTTTTTCATTCTTTTGCACCTAAACACAGCAACCTATGTTTCATATATTTATACACACATTTATATTACATACAGACCCTATATATATTGATATCTTTTTATAGATTTCTGAATTCATACATATTTCCTATATATATACATTTATATATTGTTTCTAAAATATCTTTTATATATTTTCCTAAGCATATATGTGTGTAAATATACATATACACACACATATATTTCCTGAATGTGTATATGTGTATGTGTCCGTGCATGTGGGGGGAGGACTTCAAAAGTTATATGGAAGGAAAGAATTAAAGGATAATGGAATGTTACATGGCTTTTTTGAAGCCCCTCATGTATGTGTGCATATGTGTGTGTGTTATGACTTGTTGGTCTGTTGCCTGAGAAGTAAGCCTCTAAGGTGATAGTAGCTCATCTATCTCCTCCGTGGTTTTCAAATAGCTGAACAGAGACCTCAGGACATTGGATCAGAGGACTTTGCAATGTCAAAGTAAGGTGCTTGCTTGCACCAAGTGCCAAGCAAAGAACTTGTGATTCCTCATTGAGAAAATCAAATGGTCAACTTAACTCAGTACGATATCTAAAAGCAGACAGAATTTCACAAGAATGCAAACTGAACAACTTATAATAAGGTCTTAATTTTAAGTAATTTATATAAATTATTAAGTTCAAAAATACTTCCAAAGATAAATGAGTAAGACATGTAAAAACACTGTTCCTAAAATAATAAATGCACATAACTAGTAAATAGTTTTCTTTGCATTAAAAAAGTAATATATGCACCTATGCAACTAGAAGAATTTTATGCAGCAAAAATTTCTGTGAACATATTTTATATTTTACTAAAGTTCATTTTCAAATATTATATTTAGTGAATAAATTTAGCAAGTAAACCAGCAGTGACAATAACAATAAATCCCAACACTACAATGGACAAAGTCCATGTTCTCTGAGCACCCTTAGCAGTGTGGGTGGGGAGGTCAGGAGGGTGGTTCTGAAACATTTAGACCGATTGGATTTTATGTAGTGGAGAATAGATTTTGGTAATGTGATTAGCAGCCTATAAAGCCAAGTGTGCAGTCCACAAAATTCAGACTCTCTTGTTTATTAATGTGATCCTAGTCCCTAGCCTCTAGCACGTTCTGGCACTCAAGACTGAATGAATGAAGGCCACTCTGGACCAGAACAAAGAGGACATACATCTGAGAACAGATTTGGAAGGAAGAAAGAGGGAATGAAAAGGGAAATGGGAAGGTGACAAAGAGAATTTTGACAATTTTGCCTATGGCCAACCTGGCTGTCAAGTTTTAACAAGGTCTTCTTTTACTGCCCAAATTCCTAGGATTCTATTTCTAATATTTTTTCTTTTGTGCAAACAGCTTTCACTTGGGAGAAGGAAATCCACTTGAATAAAAATGAAGAGTTCTTATTAGAAGATAGTTCAACTCAGACTTTATTCTGTAATTTATTTCTTATCCCTTGGGATCGTCCTTATAAATTATTCCATATATCTCTGCTGTCCTTTTTATAATATAACATTTGTCAAAAGTACATACTTTTATGAACTTCACAGATTTCCATCTGAATTGATTTTATGGAACCATCACTTATGCACATATTACATCCACAACCCCAGTATAGCCATGTGCTCTTTAGTATGTGAAAAAGGCAATAGTGTGTCTGTAAAAATGACCTTTGATTGAGGTCACTAGACTGAGGAAAGGAAACCAAATTAAGCATGAAACATTCAGAGTTGTAACTAGAAAGAAACTTCTTATTATGTGGGGAAAGTACCTCACCAGGAGTCATGATTACGAAAGAAACAGCCTTTCCTCTTCCTCAAGTCTGGTCAAGTACATTCTGGAGGAAGTTGCTCTATGTAATAAAGTGAAAGATGTTTGGGGAGGAGGTTAGACAGTCTGAAGAGCATTCAGGACTACTGTAACAGGAGGAAAATACTACTGTGTCCTACAATCTAATATTCAGAGGAAACAGGAACTTCATATATGAGTAATTGGAGAAAACCAAGCAAACAAGCTGTCATTAATACATTTGAGCTCGTGATGGACTCAGATTTTCTAGGATATAACTGAGATGTACACGGTCGATGGCTCATTTTAAAAATCATGGTGCTAGCAGATCACCAGGCTCTTTTTTTTTTTTTAGGTGACTCAGGTTTGACTCAAACTACCAACTTTTTGTTTAGCATCTGACCATTTGTACCACATAGGCACTCTGAGAACATCCCAGTGGCATTTACTAAGGGCTAACTATCTTCTTGTTGTTTTAAAAGCACTCTTAATGTATTGATGTTTAATCAGCCAATAATCGATTTGCTTGTTTTAGTTGCCACAAAGTTGGTTCCAACTTATTGCAAATGTATGCACAATCTTACGTACAAAATTACGTACAATACAAACCACCCCGCCCTGCTCTTAAATCACAATGGTTTCTCTGCCTGAGCCCACTGTGTTCAGTCATCTCCTGCAGGGCCTTGCCCTCTTTTGCTGTCCCTCTACTTTACCAACCACGATGTCCTTCAGGATCTGGTCTCTCCTAATAGCATGTCCCAAGTACGGAAGACCAAGTCTCACCATCCTTGACTCCAACGAGCACTGTGGTGGAACTTCTAAAAGAGATTTGCTTTTTCTTCTGCCCATCTGTAGTGCTTCAGTACTCTTTGCCAGCACCGGAACCCAAAGGCACTGATTCTTCTCCAGCCTTCCTTATTCAATGTCCAACATTCAGAAGCATTTGAGGATTTTGAAAATTGCTTGAGTTAGACTCACTTCAGCCATCAAACTTACAGTCCTGCTTTTTCAATATTCTAAAGACACCCTGTGCAGCAGATTTACCCAATTGAATGAGTCATTTGAACTCTTGATTGCTGTGTTCATGAGCCTTAACTGTGGATCCGAGCAAGAAGTAATCCTTGACAACTTCAATCTTTTCTCCACACACCATATCAGGCAACGTATTGTTCTGGTGGTGAAGACTTTTCTTCACTTTGAGTTTCAATCTATACTGAAGGATGCATTTTTTTATCTGCACCAATATTTGAAGGTATTTCCACCCTCCTCGCTTTCAGAAAGCAAGGTATTGCTTTTCACGTTCAATAATGTTGCTTATTATATGATCTTCCTCTTCTCCTCCTGGTTAAATTTTCCAATGCCTTTTCTTCTGGTTCATGTTTACTGTGAATTATGCCTCCTCTTCTTATTTTCATGATGTCCTTTGAATTCATCCAGTCTCATAAGATTTTATAAACCTTTGAAAGACAAGGGTCAGATGACCATTATTATGCTCTCACTGAAAAGCTCAGTGTATATTATACGATGGATGCTCAATGGGTTTTCTTGAATCATAAAACAGTGCTGATCATAAATGAGTTGCTTTCCTTCACAGACCTCAGATAATGCCTATCTAAAACAAAGGAGTTGAATGGAGAGATTTCTAAGGCTTCATCTTACTTGAAAGCAAAATAAAACTATGGCATCATATATGGCGGGTATTATCCTGCTTAGAATCACACATAGCACACCATTTTCAAAATTCTGAATGATATTTTCCTCATCCTTCTTGGTTATATTTGCTAAAATTTTTACAAATACTTCTGCTAACTGCAAAATCAGCATTTTGACTCCACTAGTCACTCCAAGGGAGAAAAATGAAACTGTCCGGTGAAGTGAAGATTTACAGCCTAGAAAACCTGAAGAGGAATTTTTATTCTGTCCTATAGGTTTCTTATGAGTCAGTATCAGCTGGATAATAGTGTGTTTTGGGGATGAGATGAAAACCCTACTCTGCAATTCACATGTTTATATTTAGTTATCAATGCTAAAACACTCCTCATAGTTTGACTTTTGAAAATTTTATCAGAACATTTTAAAATAACATTTCAATGATTAATAGATATCAATAAATGTATTTTAAATGTGCAACACTGACATGAAAGTTAGCTTCTGAGATTTTAATCAAGCAACGAAAAAGCAGTTTCAATGCAAAATTTACTTTCTGAAAGCAGGTTTAGAAATGAGCTATACAGAAAACTTCTATGATAAATAATGAGCATATATCCAAAAGGATTTCTAGAAAATCATAGAAAGCTTTATTAAACATAATATCAAAATATGAAGCTATTGCTTCTCAGCATACCTTCCTCTCTGTCTAGATATTCTGAAGGCAGTGTGGCCCTTCCTCTCACCATTTCCTGAAGAATTCTTCACTCTTTCATTTGTACCACATCACAATGGAAATTTATATAGATGGTGTAGAATCAAATAATGTTCCTCTTAAATGTATTTAGATTGTTGATTGCAAAAATATGTCTGAAGGTTGGATATGGTAAGACTTCCCAATAAAATTCCTGTATGAATTCCTTCCCTTGAGGAATAGACAGATGCATTGCTTTGATGGAAAGAAATCATTTGGTATAATTTGCCTGAACTTTTTCTCACCAATGCTGTTTTTGTCCATTTTCTTAAAAATGCTTCATCATATTTGTGTCCTGCAATAAAAGCCATAAAAAAAGTGACTGTAGCCTTCTGAACTGATCTCTCTGTCTTAAATTTAATTTCCTCAGCAGTTATTCTTTGAAACCACTGGTTTTTGGGTCTTTTAAAAATCACTTTATTGGGGACTCATACAACTCTTATCACAATCCTTACATACAGCCATTGTATGCAAAACACACTTGTACATGTGTTGCTATTATTATTCTCAAAACATCCTCCTTTTACTTAAGCCCTTGGTATTAACTTCTCATATTTCCCCTTCCTCCTCACTCCCCCTCCCTCATGAGCTCTTGATAATTTACAAATTATCATTATTTTGCCATTTCATATATTGTCCAATGTATCTATTCACCCACTTTCTGTTGTCTGTATTCCAGGGAGGAAGTTGTATGTAGATCCCTACAATTGGTTGCCCCTTTCTACTCCACCTTCCCTCCACGCTCCTGGTATCACCACTCTCACCACTGCTCCTAAAGAGACCATCTGTCCTGAATTCTCCATGTTTCCAGCTCCTATCCATAGCAGTGTACATCCCCTGGTATAGCCAGATTTGTATGGTAGAATTGGGATCATGATAGTGGGGGGAGGGCGTTCGGGTGAGGAAACATGGAAGAACTAAAGGAAAGTTGCATATTTCATTGTTGTTCCCTGTACTTCGGCTTCTCTCCTACACACGACCCTTCTGTAAGGGGATGCCACTTCACCTATTGATGGACTTTGTGTCCCCAATCTGTATTCGCCCCATCATTTAATGATATAATTTTTAGTTCTTTGATGCCTGATACCTGATCCCTTCGGGAGTTTATGATCATACAGGCTGGCGTGCTTCTTCCAAGTGGACTTTGTTGCTTCTGAGCTAGATGGTCACTTGTCTACTTTCAAGTCTTTAAAACCTCAGATGCTATATCTTTTGAGAGCCGGGCACCATCAGCTTGCTTCACAACCTCTGCTTATGTACACATTTGTCTTCAGTGATCAAGTCAGGAAGGTGGGCATCGCAGAATGCCAATTTAATAGAAAATAGTGTTTTTCCAATGAGGAAGTACTTGATTGGAGGTCCAATGCCCATCTTCTGTCTTAACACTAATCCTATAAGTATATGCACATAGATCTGTTTCTCCATCACATATAAATATGTTTACCTATACACATGCCTGTATTTAGACTTCTATAAATGCCCTATTTGGTAAAGCCAAGGCTCATTCTTGATTACAATTTGCTCGATAAAACCATTTTCATTAGCTTTAATTTTGCTTACAAGACTAATGAGCACTCATATCTTTGAACTAGCTGATCTTTGCACTAATCCAGCCAAAAGTTTGCTGAGCTCTTAAAATTACATATGCCAAGCCATGGAAGGGACCAATCTGAGTAGGCAGAGCATCAATAATCATACTCCGCACAGTGTCTGACCCTCAGACACTGAGGTTTTCTTTATTCTTTGAGTTTGATGACCTCTCCTCTCTTCGCTCATCTTTGAGAGCTTTCCACCTCCCAACTTCCAAGCTTCCAACACTTGATCCATCCCCAAACTCTCATTTTATGTGGGGGAACTTTCCTGTAGACTTACTGCAAAACTTAAATTATGTAGAGAAATGTCTACTTGAGTTTTGCTAAAAATTTGATATTTTTGCCTTCAAAATTGTCTTTTCCATGGGACAGAGATTATCCTTTTTTTATCTAGGTGCCCACATGAGACAAATCTGTTTTACTGACAGAACTTGTCTATATGTCTACAGTCACCCACTTTTTACAGAGATATTTTAAAGACACTTTTGTTTAGAATAAATCTTTTCGTGAATTACCAGGAACCCAGGCGCGATACTTTTTGACTTATCATTGCACAATGAGAAATAAGGTGAGAAACCAGACACACAAAATATGTGACAAAAAACTTGTGTGAAAACAAGTTAATTGTGTCATTTATCAGTCATCAGGTAGTTGATCTGTGCAATTTGCAAAAAAATAAAAAGGAACACATTTTTCCTTGCTTCTCACTTTCGGGTTCATTTTTTCCTAGACTAAGAGATGCTTTAGAGATGCTTTCTATCATTTACATATTCTACCCCGAGTATCTCTATTGATAGTGATGCAAGTTATTATGGTGGTGGTGGTGATTGCCATCATAACAGTAAACAAATTACATATACATATACTAACTAATTATACCGATCCATGTGATATATTGATATATATCAAGAAAATGTCTCACAGAGTTGTGAAAGTGAGTAATTCGGTGTTGTTCCAAGTTTATGAATCAAAGAGTAGTCTGGACGATTCCCTTAACTTACTTAGGATTCTTCTTAGACTAATGAACTCAAGATTGGTTTGGGGCTGCAGCGAGAGATGGATCCAGGGATATCTGGCCAAACTCGTGACTGGAGAGGTGAAGGAATTCAAGATTAGCAGGTTAGATGGCAGACTCAAGTCCAAAGAACTGGAGGTCAGCAAACTAGATAGAGGATGCAGACTCAGCCAAAAGCAACTGAGCGTTGTCACAGCATCCACTGATATGGAAAGCAGAGCACACTCAGGGGAAGATTTTCCTTTAATTCCCATCAGGCCTGCGACCTGAGAAAGAAAGCTGTGCTCCCTGCTCATATTCCATCTGCTTGGCTCCTCACAGCAGATCTCAGTATGGAGTTGATTAGAGTATGTCAGGGCATATTATGAGGCCTCCACTGCCCAAAGCTTGAGAATCCTGGCGCGGTCAAATGGATACAAAACCGCTCTCATCAGCCACCTTATACTTTTCTTTTTTAGGACTTCTCATAAATATTTTTATTAGCTACAAAATATTATTGTAAGCTCCGCCCTCCCCACAGCTTGTGAGTTCATATGTTCTTATTCATTTCGTTAGCCCCAATTCCTAGCAGTGTGCTGGACCTAATTGCAGTCTCTCCATAAAAGCACGTTCAGTGGATGAAAAGATGATAACAATGACCTTGCAACTGAAATTCTAGTGTTGGTTTTTCCCTCTTGGTTTAAAGGGTTAAAGCAAATGACTATTTTGCTTTCAACTTAAAAAGCATTCTCAATGTGAGAGCCCTATTTTAAATAATTAAATCATTTTATTGGGGGCTCGTACAACTCTCATCACAATCCACACATATATCTATTGTGTCAAGCACTTTTGTTTATTTGTTTCCCTCATCATTCTCAAAACACTTGCTTTCTGCTTCAGCTCCTGTTATCTGCTCTTCATTTTCCTCTCCCCCCCATTAATCCTTGATTATTTATAAGTTATCATTGTCATATCTTAAACCATCTGACATCTCCGTTCCCCACTTATCCACCATCTGTCCAAAGACTTGAAAAACAAGTGGCCATCTAGTTAACAAACAACAAAGCCCACATGGAAGAAGCACAACGGTATCATCAGGTGTTGAGGGTATCAGCTATCAGACATCAAAGAACAAAAACTCATTTCCTTATAGTGAGGGGGAGTGCAGAGTGGAGCCCCAAATGCCATCTGTAGGCAACTGGACATTCCCTCATGGAAGACTTTCAGGGAGGGGACAAGCCAGTCATGGTGTAGCGTAGCAATGATGAAACATACAATGCTCCTCTAGTTCTTACATACCCCTGCCCCACTATCATGATTCCAATTCTACCTTACAAACCCAGCTGGACCAGAGGATGTACACTGGTACAGAGAGGAACTAGAAACACAGAAGAACCCCTCAGGATCAGTAGTGAGAAGGGTGATAAGTTGATTGTGGAGGGAAGGTGGGGTAGAAAGGGAGAAGAGATTGCAAGGCTCTACATATAACCTCCTCCCTGGGGGACAGAGAGCAGAGCACCCTTTTAGACAAGAAATGGACAATTTTGCATCATCTATAGTAAGATAGATGAGGGCTTCTGCTTCTGTCAATGTTTACAGCCTTGGGAAACAAAAGGGGCAGTCTAATCTGTCCTAGGGAGTCTCTGGGAGTCAGAATCAACACTGTAGCAGTGGGCTACAGATCATCACAATGGCTGAGGCAATGAGCTCTAACATACACCTGTGAAGATGGCACCGGGCTAGGTGGTGTTTCATTCTGCTGCATACGGTTTCAGTACACATAAGATTGGAGTCCATATAACAGCAACGACTGACAGTGTCCCCAAAGAACCCTGGTGGCATAACTGGATGAAGTGCTGGTTTCTAATAGAAAGGTGTGTGGTTCAAATCCACCAGCCTACACTTTGAGAGAAAGATGGAACAATTCGCTTCCTTCAAGGTACACCCTTGGGGAATCGTGTGTGGCTTTTCGACTATATTTTATAAGAACAGATTGGCCACCAGACAGTCGGCTTACTTTTAGGTTTTATGTAGAACCTCTGATATTTTCCCCAAATGCTTTATTAGCAATATGTTGCAAATGTTGAAAGAAGAAGAGGGGGAAAAAAAAGAGAAAAAAGAATGACACAGAAATGAACAAGACAGTTTAAAAATGGGCTCTCATGATTTTTCTCTTTTTGGGTTTGTTTCAGTGGGACGAGCAGGGCCTCTAGATAAAGGAGTGTGGCTGAGTGATGGTGTCGCGTTGCGGGGCATGTGTGAATCCCCCCATCCTTTACTGTCTTAGGCCACAGTTGCTGTGCAGGACAAGAAAGGCCCATAAAGATGACATGTTTGCTTGGCAGCTCCCTGTTGGGGCTCCAATGTATTACCTGGATCTAATTATCTCATCTCCAGCTGACAGAGGGGTTTCCATGGAACCTTTCCATCACTAGGGCCTCAGCCCAGCTTCCAGGGGAGGGGGGGGGCTGTCTAATGGCTTGATATATTTTTGGATCTCCTGCTCATTGGATGAACAAGCTGAAGCAAATCATGTATTGACCTCAAAGCATTTATAAACTGTAGAACATTCTATTCTCATCTGAGCCATCGGGGCAGTAAACTATAGTTTCTCTGCTGTGAAACATGGTTTTGGTTATGCACCGTGTTGCTGGGGTTGTACCTAAACAATAATACATCATTTGTGGCACATGTCGCCTTCTTTATTGAAAGGCAAAACAAAGAGTTGAGGACAAAAATCATTACTTCTTTAGCAATTTTTCACAAAATGCTTTTCTTTTGTACTTGACACACAGACGGGACATTGCATTGCGAGGGAAATGATGTATGGCAGCGTGACAAATTTCATTTCCTTTCTAAAACCAGAATCAGAAGGATCCACAAATTTGGGAAAGTTGTGCTTCTTTTCTTTTCTTTTCTTTTTTTTTTAAAGAAGGAATAAAATAAGCTCTTTTAAAATGAATTGGGGCAACTCCGGTGGGTCTCCCTGAGAAAGCATTTGTATGCTCTAATTGATTTGTCAGGTATTGATCAAAGTGCTTAAATGAAAATATTAGCAACAATAAACTAGCTCACGTAAGAGCTTTTGTCTCATCTTGGCAACGATCATCCATGACGGAGGCTGGAATTAGCAGTCCAGTAGGAATTAGGCAGCCACAAGAACAAAGAGTCAGCCTCCTGGGCCTAGGGAAAGTTTCATGCAGATATGTTCTAGAATTTGAATAAGACAGCTCTTCCCACTTTTTGCCCATTCCTTCTCTGTTCTCTTTCTTTATATTCCATTGAGAACTGAAATGCTTCTCAAAGCCGGTCTAGTCCTCTCATCACCTGCTTTAAATTATCCAGGGAGATTTCTAAAAACAAGGCCATCCAGTGCCATCACTGTGTTTATGAATCGGATTCTACACTTGGTGTTGGGAATCTGCATTGTCACAAGTTGGACGCTCAAAGTTGTCAGATGCCTGGCCAAGAGGTCCGTCCCAGGCCATGTGAGGAGAGTCACAATGAAAATCTACAAGGACTGGGATGTAGGTAAGCTCTGCCACTTTTTAAAAAAAATCTTTTTTGGGGGGCCACTTGCAGCTCTTATCACAACCCAAACATACACCCGTTGTATGCAAAGCACATTTGTACATTTGCTGCCATCATCATTCTCAAAACATTCTCTTTCTACTGAAGCCCTGGGTATTAGCTCCTCCTCACCACCACCCATCTCCTCCCCGTTCTCTCATGAACCCTTGATAACTTATGAATTTTATTATTTTGTCATATCGCGCACTGTCCGATGTCTCCCTTTATCCACTTCCCTGTTGTCTGTACCCGAGGGAGGAGGTGTTAGATCCTTCCTACTCGGCCTTCCCTCCGTCTTCCTGTATGGGCACTCTCATCACTGGTACCGAAGGGATCGTCTCTCCTGGATTCCGCATGCTTCTGGCTCCTATCTGTGCCAGTGTACATGAATGTGTTACATTGTGGAGTTCTT
Source organism: Nesogale talazaci (assembly GCA_004026705.1). NCBI lineage: Eukaryota > Metazoa > Chordata > Mammalia > Afrosoricida > Tenrecidae > Nesogale > Nesogale talazaci. Next base: position 41,597 of record PVJH01003777.1, on the reverse strand, counting down.
GAACCACCTTCTCTCATTAAGTGAATCTTTTCCCCCAAGACTTCATAACAATAGTAAGTGTTACTAGTCCAGATAGTGTGGCTTGCATTTGATCTTGCTCTTCTTGTTCCTTCACACATCGTTTCCCATATCATTCTAGGCATTTCTTTTTAATAAAGAAAGACAAATACATCAGATACGTTTAGGAAATGCTGGCTTAAGCTGATTCATAAAATGAGGTCATTCATACATTCAAACCCAATTTTTGCCAATCATAGAACTGGTTATCATCTTATTAGCTCCTCAAATTGTGGAGGCCACAGAGCACTTGGATGGAGCAAAGGGTTGTCCCATTCACGGCTCACAAAAAGGTAGGCCTTTCAATCCACCCAGAGGCAACTTGGAAGAATGTTTCTGAAAATCCAGCCATTGGAAACCTTATGGAACACAGTTCTACTCTGAAACCCATGAGATGTCCATGAGTGTGAGTGAACATGACACCAACTGTAGATTTTTGAAGAATGCAGTGAGATTTCTCCCAAGATACTGCCTATGGGACACAAACTGAATGTCCTCACAGAGTTCCTTGGGATAATGGAGCATCTGGTGTCTATTCTTAGATACTGAAGATAGCCACAGGTGGGCAGAAACAGACCCTTGGTCCAGCATCTCCCCCTAGGTCCTTGGTGCCTCAACAGACTGATGCTAAGATTTGTTATTCCCTGGTTTGACAGAGTTTATTCTTCTTCTTTCCTTTATATACCAGTAATTTCTGGAAACAACATGCAAGGGTTTATCTATCAAGTCCCAGTGATCCTCTTTAAGGAAACACCAGGCGTCCTTTAAGTGAGGAGACATAGCATTATTGCTCCATCTATTCAAAGCTGTTAGTTACTTTGCCTCTAAGCAGGTACTGTTCAAAGACGGAGACTAACTCAGAAAGGTCGTAAACAAAGGCAGCACTTTCCATCAGTTCAGACAGAACAATGATTTCCCTGAACTGTCAAACGCACATGGAATCAGCTATGCACATTTCAAAGCCCAAGTCACTGTTCTCTTTGTGATGCAACACAATAAAACTTGTAAATATTTTATTGAACATGAAATAACCACATACAATCATCTGGGCCTCATTCACCCCCCAAACTTTAACTCTCCCATGCGTATGTTGGCAGAATATGTGTAGCGAAGTTTCTGTATTTCTTCCTGATGTCTGTAACATGGAGAAAGTTCAATTTTACTTTCATCTTTTAATAGTACCTTGACAGGAAATAACACCCGTGTCTTAATTTTTCCCCAATTGAGTCAGGGACGAAATATCAATACTACATAATTAAACAACATGAAAAATATGCTCCAACAACTTCAAGGAATTTTATTTCTAACCTTGGTAAATGCGCATGTGAGTGTGTGATGGGAATGTACATGTTCACATGTGTGTAACACACATGTTCAAAGGACTCCACTCTGCATGTCACGTGTCACCATGTGTGCTTTCACGAGGAGTTAATAATTAGGGGACACACTGGGTCAAACATTGGGCTGCTAGCGGCAAGTTTGACTGTTCAAACACCAGCAGTTCTTTTTAGAAAGAGCAGGCAGTTTGAGTCTACAAACTTTTATAATCTAGGAACCTTAGGCAGTTGCTCGGCTCTGCCTTGAAGACTGTGAGGAATTTACTTGGTGGCAATGGATTTAATAACTCACATCTTCAGAATGGACCTGAAATGTGGAACTATATTCCAAAGCATATTGTTTATCAAATTTTATTGTTTGGGGATTAATATTGCCTGTAGTTGTTTTCTTCTTAATAGTAGACACAAGACTAATGAAAAGAAATACTTTAGAACTTTGCACATGGCAATTTTTCTTTTTTCATGTTTCTAGTTGGTAAACTGATATGATTATTTAAGATTGTATGCCTTGATCGTGCAGTATTGATTCTACTGTGCCCTTTGAACCTAGCTTTCCTTCTCTCCAGGACATCGGAATGCACTCACACCCACACGTGGTCCGGTCCCGAACAGAGAGATTGACAGTCTATAGGTCTGCTCTCTCGATTACGAAGGCTCTCATGATGGACGTCATTTAGTCTTCTCTGATCTGTGTGCAGTAGAAAACATCTGAGGGGTTGTGGCATCGGGTCTGAGTTTTGACTCTGTCCTCACCTAAGCACAACGCTATTGGGGGCGGGGGGGGGGGGGGGAGACTGGGAGGAGGGAGGGGTTGCGGTGGTGGAAATTTCCAAGAAAGTCAAATTTGACTTCCACCTTCATTTCTGTCAGCATCATGGGTCACTGAGGTCAGGTATCTGGACTTCTTTACCATCAAAGCTCTCAAACCTCTGTGAGCAGAGTAGGAATGTATTGCTGTTTGGTTCACTCAACAGGGAAACTCTAACACCTGACTTGGGCAACTGTGTCTCATACAGGCACAGCCTCTATTTCTGTACCAGGGTAAGAGATCTCAAAGTCATAGGGGCTTTTCAAAGATTTGACTTTTTTCTTTGAGGTCCCAACTCAACTTTTCTCTTTCATGCATTTATTCCAGATATATTGGTTCCAATGTTTCTCCTGACTTAACCTTCATTGACTGAAATTGAAGATATGCCCTGATTAGGCATATAGTGAGGGGTGAATCTGAAATAATGCATTTAGCATTATTTTTGCCCTGGTAAAGCCAGCTACATTTAAATTGTAATGAAAACCCTAAGAGAGTTGGCCAGGAAACATGTGCTATTTACACAAGTTAAAATAATGCTTTCAAAAACATTGAAACTTGAAACTTTCTTGTATCATTTATGTTCCAGCTAGTACACTATGCATGATGTGCTTACGATAAAATGCATGCTTATTGTTCTTTTCTATATCGGTTAATAAAAAATTAAAGTCATTAAGAATATAGCATTTAGACAAGACGGACTGATATTTTTTTAATGTCACACTCAAAACCACATTTCTTTTAATCAACATCTGGTCTGTGTTAAGCTGCCTATAAAATCTGCTGCCCTGTTGACAGTGGAAGATGAAAACAAACAAACAGGAAAACTACAAAAGACATGGTATTAACATCAAAGTAGAATCACCCTCCTCTCTTCCTTTGGCATTTGGAAAGCGTCTTTATTTTGACCCTAAACAATTGGATTTTCTTTCCACCAATCTTGATTTTGGAGGTCTGGATTAAGAAGACTTGCATATGAATTGAAACATGAGCGTGAAAGGAACTGGGAATGAGTATGGAAACTGTTTGAGCCAATTAAAACGCCTGCAATTGAAAAACCTCTACATTGCTTGAGAAGATCATAAGACAGCATCACATTTTTTATAGATCAAACTCTGTCCTTTTGCTGAATGGCAGGTTCCATAAAGAAGGTAAACTGAACCAAAATGTTCTTTCATAGCCTTATAAAAAAGTGGTTCCAATATTTAGAGCATTGTTTCTCTCTCTCTCTCTCTCTCTCTCTCCCTTTTCACTGAGTATAGTAACCTAGATTTGTGCTGATACTTTATGGCTATATTTTGTAAATCTGTAAATCAGTCATCACACAAAAAAATGAGGTTCCACTGAAACTGTTTTTATGAAACAATTCACTGGCTATATTTTATCTGTCTATACTAAAATAAAAGTAATATGTGGGATGAATGCTGCTGATCATGGATAGGTTCGTTGCACCAGGCATTGTGAATATTAGAAAAATGTACACAATAATGACTTGGGAATACTTTATTATATGCTTGTTTATTGACTTGGCAGGATTAACAATTAGTGAGTGGTCTGATACTTATTCCACAAACTTCAGGGGATGTGAGAAAGCAAATTATATTCTCTCAACTCCAGAAGCTAATGGAATAAAACAAACATGGTCACTAACAAATCAAAACCTTTATAAGAAGGAGTAAGATAAGATATGGATAAGATTGGTCTTCATAAGTATGATGATTCTCATTCTTCTATTGACATATAAAGGAGGGGTTTGTATATTATTTAATGTAGGAAACATCAGTCACTAAAGAAAATGAATTATAATGAACATTTTTCTTTTAATGATAAATGCTTTATTACTGTAACCGCATGATAAAAAACCTGGGTGGAGGTTCATGTCCCCCCAAAGTTTATGGTATGGAAGGCCAGGCCATCTCCTTCCAACATATCTAATCAGAGAAAACTCCAGGGGGTGCAGTTTTACTCTCACATATGAGAAGGTACCCCCCCCCAAACTGAATATTTTTCAAAGATATGTATCTAAAATTTTTGTTTTACAAAACAACCTTATCACCTTCAAAGTACTCTCCCTTACACTTAATACATTTGTCAAATCTGCAATTCCACTCTTGGGAACATTTTAAAAACACATCTGTTGGATGGCTGACAGCACTTCCTTAATTTTTTTTCACCTCTTCTACATGATCAAGTCAACGTCCTTTCATCTCTCTCTTCCATCCTGAGAACAAAAAGAAGTCACATGGAGAGAGGCCAGATGAGTCAGGTGTGTAGGGCAAGAGAGGCATGCTGTTTTTATGTCCAAAACAGGCAAACTGGTATGGCTGTAAAGCAAGTGCCTTGTCATGGTGGCAAAATCAGTGCTCTGTCTGCCACAAAGCAGGCCTTTTCACTTATACACGATGATGGTATCTTTTCTGAATCTCTAAATAGAAAGCTTGACTAACAGTCTGACCTGGGGGAATGAACTCCAAATGCACTACGAGTTGGCATTTTCATCGATTTGGGAAGTTGACCGATGTCCAGAGTGAGGTTTGTCATCTATTGACATTTCATCTTTTTTAAAATGAAAAAAACCATGCACAGACTTGAGTCCCCCCCCCCACCGTGCTGTCCTTGTAAACTGCCTCAACATCACAACATTGCCTGCAGCATTTTTCCAGAGCAGGAAACAAAGTTTCATAACCACTTGCCATTGTCTTAAATCAGTCATCAAAAAAAAAAAAATGAGGTTTCACTGAAACTGTTTTTATGAAACAATTCGCTATTATCAGAGAGAGCCTTCCCAGGCACCTGGGGACACCGATTCAGAGGTCATTGCTTGATGCTTCCCTAGAGGGAAAAAAAGAACAACACTACCTCAAACGCTCTGCTCCACCCAGTGCAACTCTGCGTTTTTCTGGGTACCTCCTCCTATATTTGACTCCATGAGTCACAGCAACTCCTTGGCAACTGGGTATCCGCTAGGTAGTAGGACTTCATAAAGTTGAGATATTTGGATAGCAGGAGCTATAAAACTGCCTTCCTTCTGCCGGTTGCCATACTGTGATATGTCACTTCTTCGGCGATGCTGGAAGCCAAGCAGCATCATTTTAAAGGCAGGCAGTGTGCTGCCAGGTGGACAGGTGGCAGTGGAGTTTCCAGACTACAATAAAAGAACTGTGGTTCACTTCTGAAAAGAAGCCATTGAAAGTCACACACAGAACACACAAAAGGCTGTCTGGCAGAGTGCTGCAAAAGCCACCTCCTTCCTTGTTGGACAATAGTAATGGCAACAGCCATGCATTCAAACATAATGACAGTCGTGAAAGTACAGAAGGACCAGATACTTTCACTCTGTTGCACATAGGGTTTGTCATGGGTTTGAGCTCGCCTGATGGAACTAACAACAACAAATGCCTCTTTTGACAGATTTTCTCCCATTTTAAGCATTCTTGAATTGTTTCTTTTTTTTTTTTTGCTGTCACTTCTGTATATTGCAATTAAGACAGTCATAGCGAATTTAGATTTATCTATTTATTTATTTTGCCTAAAAATCTAAGAAACTTCCACATTAAAATCCATGAAAATAATGACCATAAGAATAGTCATAATGTGTCCATTCTAAGGCTTTTTTTTAAAAAAAACCTATTTATCCATTTCTTTTCTTTTGGCGAGGATGTGCAGTTTGTTCAATTTCAGGCTAAAGTCACTGTCTTTTCAGTAACCAGTATGAGTATGAGAAACGTTCATGAAAGGAGAGATACTGTGGGGCTAGACCCTGGGGTCAGGAAGAGACAAAGAGAAAAGGAAGAAAACCTCCAAGATTTATCAGAGCACCAGAAATGTAAGGCAGTTGATTGAAAGGTAAAAGGCATTTTATCTGGTTTGATGCATGTGTTTCTCGGATTTCACCCTTGTCCTGGATCACTAACGGTCAAATTTAAGAATCCAATGAATTCATTCTTTTGGATTCCTTTCCTTCAGTTCTGTGCAGGGGGCTTTCCATCCAACCCTCCCACAACAATAGTTACTGAGAAGGGGGGGTGCAGGGAAAGTATTTCACAGACCCATAAGAGTGACTGGTGTGGGACCCATAAACATCACCCACTCAAAGGGAAGGCTATAACTGAACTAACAGCACCACTCCTTTTGGATTTTCCAGCTAGTTCTTAAATCCACTGACCTTGAAGTTTATTGACTTAAGGGTGCATTGAAGTCACGCTTCAATGACTGCATTCTGCTGCTGACTGAGAGTGATTCTGAAGAACCACACAAAAGAATATTTTTTTGTGAGATGTTTATTTTCTGTTATCCCAAATCTTTCTTTTCATGTAAGTCTTCAAATTTAAAAAGCAGCAGCATCAAGGATGTTAATGTAATATTTTTTGGCATCAAGATAGTTTATATAATTTCACTCGAGTAAAGTCTCAAAAATCGTTAAAGCCAGCCTATCGAATACTAAACTTCTCTGTGGAATAGGACCCATAGAATCACTTCTTACTCATAAAACCAAGTTGACCCTCTTAAAACAATACATTTTTCTCTCAAGACCAGCTGGCCTCATATCTATACTTCTTTATCTTGGCTTCTTTTTTCGCATCTCTTTTCCGGTTGCTCTCACTTATTAAACAACAGCTTCTGCATTAGACATCTATAGAATGCATGAGGCTCAAATCTAGTTTCACCACTCATATTAAGAAGAGAAACACAATAGCATCTTTACATAAATGTTACATAGTAAAATGCTACATTGACTTTATGTCTAAAGCCTAGTGAGGCCAACTATAAATTACGGGGTATCTATTCTTCCTTTCTCCTCTCCCACTCTAAATGCACATGTATATAAGCTGTTGATAGACCGTTGTGAGACTACAGCATTTAATGGGTAAGAATACCCAAGAGATTTCTCCACTGAAGGGTACAAGAATAAGCCTGGTTGTAAGGTAATCCATTTTCCTTTGGCTATTTAAAATAAAGCAGAGTGCATTTTTAAATTATGCACGTGAAGGCAATATTCGGCTGGCTGCTTAACATTCAGCAGGGATTTCTGTGCTCTACCCTGTCATTGCCATTCTCGCCCTTCCTCTGCAGTACAAGAAAACACAGTTATTTACCCTGGGACACAGGTGACTGAACTTATAAAAATCACTACAAGACAAGATGTATTGAGGCCTGGCATGGAATGACAAATTCTGGTGAGGTTCACCAAGAAGAGACATATTGATTCTTAAATGATTAATAAGGAGAATATAATTGTATTTCATTAAGATGGATGGGATTTCATTTAGTCTGTCTTCTCCCTTTCCACTTCAGATGTGAGAAGAAATCAAGTCATCATCAATGGCAAGCCGTGTTAGCCTGCCATGGCAACAAGCTCATTGATTGAGGACAAGAAGTTGCAGATGCCCTAGCTGGTCTTTAATGGGCTGCAGAGAGCACGGATAACACGGGCAAGGAAGTCAACCAGGTCTCCCAGACCAAGGGGGAGAGAAGGGAAATCTGCCTCAGGATTTTTCATCACATTGCAATAAAGCTATGCCTTCTTAGTTTGATGTACAAAATAACGTCTGCAGCATAAATTCAGTTATAGTCATTAGAGGGTTGGGGACAGGATTTGCCAAGGAGAATAGTCAGGTCCAGAGAATTGCTGGGTACTTTGAGGTAGGATCTTATTTTTCGTCCTTGGAATAATAAAAAATCTGGGTGGTATCAGTGGTAAGTCACAAAGTCAAAACTAAATCACTGCGCTCAAGTCAATTCTGCACCAAGTAGATACATCTATATATGCAATATCTATTTCTATCTCTATCTCTATCATCGATATCAAATATGCATATGGTTAAGCACTCATTGACTAAGCAATTAGCCCCCCCCCCCAAAAAAAAAAAAGAAGCCTGGCAGTATGAACACACCCTAAAATGCTTCTGACGGGTAGATTTCACAATCTGTTTCTGGACGCCCTCAGCTTTGGAAACCCAGTGGAGCATAGTTCTACTCTGCTCACATGGGGGTGCCAGAGATTTGAAATGTACTCACAGCTGCCTGAGCACCACCACAATAATCAGGGTCACTGACGGCTTGGGGATGAAACTGGAGGTGTGCACTTTGTTAACCAGAACAATAACTAGGACACGGAAAAGTATGGGCTGATGCCCTACTAGAGACTTAACTTCTTTCTCCGATATCATGAAGGCAGCATGGGCAATGAAGAGCAGACAAACCACTAATGGTCGCTCAGAAACAATGGGACTTGGCTCCAAGGTGGCACCGACTGCACCACTCTGGCTCCTGAAAGAATTCTTAGCCACTTCCAATTCTCCTTCCAAGGCTTTGACTTGTCATTTTTTTTTTCATTCTGGTCATGGCTACAACGCAGACACATTTGGCAATTTGGGGTCTACCCTGACTTCCCTGCTTGGCCATGAGTGAGCTGTTGTTCACCTCCTTGCAGTTCTCCTGTAGATGCAGTCTCTCTGGGTTGAGCAGCATGGGCCTCCCTTATAGGGCCAGCCTGTGAGGACATGGACAGCTCCACAGGTCCCCTGAAAATATGGCACAGGCAGGACCCAGGTTGGAAATGATATCCTTTCCCAAGTGTGTCTCTCAGCCAAAACAAGTTGCATACTATCCTTATTCTGGCCAGTTTAGCATAAGGAAAAGAATGGTGCAGTGGGTAAGTCCTGAACTGTTAACCAAAAGGCTGGCAGGTAGAGCCCGCCTTACCCTCTGGGAGAAAGAAGATAGAATTTGCTCTCATATAGATCGACAGTTCGGAAACCCTAAATATCCCATTTTGTTCTATAGGGTCACTGGCTATTGAATGGATGGCAGTGGGTTTTTGTAGTTGTATGTCAAAAAAGGCTTGAAACGTTTTGCCTGATTTAAGAACTGCACGTGTAGAACTGGATGGGACTGCGATGAAGAATTTGTTGCTAATAGTGGTTGGTGTAATCATTTAAAAATGAAAGCAAATTTACATATCAATAAAGGCCACATCTGAGCTAGGCATGCCTCTGACACTTGTAACTTGTTTCATGTCCACGGTATCTTCTGTGAAACAGGATGCTACCTGATTGTGGACAATGTGGAAGCACCTTAACACACACAGGAAAGAGATGCACAGGCTGACCACCAGGTAGGTATGGGACCTGTGTCTCCACCCTCTTGCTGAGTGACCGGACAATAATGCTGGCTGTGCTGCAGCTGCTACTGCTGCTTGCTGCTTAGTTTCTGAGAGCCATGCTCACCCTTGAGCCACCCATCCACAGCAGTTCAAAAGAACGGGACAGCCAGCTGAGATGCAGTCAACCTGCCCTTCTTTTTCTTCCTCCCTGCTTGCCTGCTTTTCTCAGCCACCTAGTAGGTTTTAAATTCTTTCAGCCCTCCTGTGGATCCTCCACTGCCTCACCTCACTGCTCAGCTCCCTTTCCTGCCCCTGCTCCTACAGTGGGTCCAATGTATTACTTAGTATCCACCACCACAAGAAGACTGCCAAGCATCCCATAGAGAACCTTTGTTCAGAGAAACAGTAGCTGGGTGGAACATACTGCTTTGATGACTTTAGCCGTTCCTGTCTGAATTGATCGCAATGAAACAGGCAGCTTCCTTTGGATGCCTGACATCGACTTCCTCAAGATTAAAGCAGAGATGGGGTCCAGAATACTGGTGAAAAGTAAATCGAATCTCTGAATTTCTGTAGTAAGGAACAGAAAGTTGAACATTGGTGCTTGGAAGTTGCTTAAATGGACATTAACCAATGCATACCTGTACTACTACATGTAGAAGATATTTTAAGGGACATTAAATTGCATAGAAATACTACAATTATTCTTTTTGCAGGTCTCGTTAAGAAAAATTTAGATGGACATAAAAAGAATAGAGGAGAGAAATTATGATCTTTTACTAATTAGAAAACTGAGGCAGAGAAGATAAAGAATTCTCATTACCACGGATGCCAAAGAAGCCCAAACTCGGTCCTGCATCTGAATTCTGAAATTCATTCTTCTATACAGCTTGAATGTTACCAGCTCCAAAACTGGGATCTTTTGCATCACGCCAATGCTTGCGATTGTGACTTTTCTCTACATAATCACAAACCACGTTGGATTGACCCACTTCTCTTACTACATGCCTGAGCAGGTGGAGGAGTGAAAGGCAGGAACCAATCCTGAGGATGAGTGGAAAGTGCATGCTGACAGAAACCGGGCGCTCAACACCCACGGGGCCTGGTCACTAAAAGAACCCCTGCAATCACTCACGGGACGGGCCACTGTGTGCCTGCAAGGCTCCTGGGAAGGAGAGGCAGGGAGAGATCCGCATTCAGTGTTTATTATGGGATGGAAGATGTGTCGGGAAAACCAAAAGCAGAGGAAGGAGCTGACCATGCAATAGTAATTGCTACATTGGGAAGAGGCATTCATCTGCCAAGTGCGATAATATTGTCTACGGAAGGTTGTTTACACCAGCATGGAGTGCAAGTTGACTCTGGGATCTCTATGGAAAACTCACGCCATCCCAGGCTGAAACTTAATGTGAACAGTGCCATGGGGTTTCTTGTCCCAAACTTGAGGATGTACATTTTGTAAGCCCACAGAAAGTACACCTTCTAATAAAAATAAGATAAAGCTTTCACGGCCTAACATTCTCCTTAGATTTCAAATGGTTCCATAAAGTAAGATTTTCATGATTAAATGGAAATGAATAAGACCATACAGATTAAAATTTCTTGCAAAAGCATCTTGACTTTTGTCTATTTTAAAATAAATTTTCATCTGCAGTATGCGGAAGTAGACTGCAGGGAAAAAGATTCAAGTTAGAGAAGGATAACAAAAACAGACATTCAACCCTGAGCCTGAGGTTGCCTCATACTATTTTCTGTAAATAAAGAAATTGAAAAGAAACAATGTGACATGAGTGTTTGCTGTATGATATATATTGAAGACATGGTCCTTTAAAAATAAAGATGTGCTTGTTTGAAATTTAGAACCGCAACAAACCATAGCAACACAAACCTGGGAGAATGCATGTGGACGTGCCATTTGTATTTGTCCCCATCGTTTTTGTCAGTGACTTTTCCTCTGATGTTTGCTCAACTTTCTATTCATTATTTTCGTATGATTATCCACCGAAAGAATCAAATCAGAGAGTAAGAGGAGCTGCAGAGACACTGCCAACTCGGGAATCATTCCCTCTGTTCCTTGATTGATCCCTCCGTGAAGACACCTGCCAGAGTGCTCAGCTCCGGTCTGTAGGGCTAGGAGGATGCAATGGCACTATGCACATGGCTGTTTATTACTCCCTACTTGCAAATGCCACCAACTTCAACTGTGCCTTATTCATGCAAAGAGAGATTTCACCCAGTCCTATCCAGAAGATGCTGCTCTCCAGGGTTCTTCTGGGATGAGAAGGGGGCGTCTAGACTGAAGAGACAGCGACCAAGTGGAAGACAGGGCTACAGCTTTGTGATCTCAGTTGTCAGCTCTTTCTTGTCATGGTGTTGCTCCCTCTACCCGTGCACCTGGCAGGGCTTGGCACCAAAGTGTCTGAGTCCGTTGGAAGCACTCCATTTTGAGTTTTGTTGGTCTTTAGCTTTCTGCCCTATAGTGTCTGGATTTGACAAAGTCCAATTTATGCATCCTATGCTTCTCTCTCCCAATTTGTTAGAACATATTCTAACCGTTTAATTAAAACAAATCACTATACTGTAATTTTAATATAGCTCCAGAAATGAGCAAAATTAAATTTATGTGGTCAATAAACCCTCTTTAAATTTGTAAATGTGCCTTTAAGTGCCGATAGCTAAAAGGGCTCTGGAAGTTAGATTGGCCTTTTTCCATATCGCAGTATTTCTGTGGCTATGAAGCCAGCACTTTCATGACCACCAAGGAGCAATCAGATTATCCTGATAAACAACTGAAAATTCTATATCTCCTTTCAAAACAATGGAAAAGTTATTGCTTTAGCCATTCTTAGATTTTTGTAACAATTTAAAGGAAACCATGAAGCCTTCAGCTTTCCAAGTTACCCAGGATTTACTTTTTATGAAGAGCTTCTGTATAACTGACCACCTCACATTCAGAATCAAAGACCAGAACCCTGTCATTATTTCAATGCTAACTTACAGCAACCCTCCACACACCCCCAACCACACACACACACCATGGGTTTCTGACTGTAACTGTTTGCTGGTGAAGAAGGCCCAGTCATTCCCCCGCGTATCTGCTGTTGGTCTTGAACAGCTGACCAAGCAGTCTTAATCAGACACTGATAGCCACTTCATCACCGGGGGCAAACACCTTACATAGTCATTACTAATTGACATGCAAATTGTCTTATATCTTAGCTCTGGTTTTATTCTTATCGGCATGTATGCACCAATTGTATTTGATCTTTTTTTTTTGTGGGGGGGTTGTTGTCTGCATTTATAGTGTAATTCTCCTAGGTATTCGGTTCATTGTTGAAATCAACTTTGTTTTTTAATTTATTATTAATTTGGATTTAATACCTATATCATATCTTTCCCTAGTTCAATCACATCAAACAATAACATACAATTGCTACCACAATCAGTTTCCAAACATTCTTATTCATCCTGGACTCCTTGACACCGTCCCTTTTTTAGGGACCTCTCCCTCACAACTGCAACCCCCACCCCACCCCTCTTATTCTACTTGGTGCCCTACAGTTTCATCAATTTGAGGGTTCATATACCAAGAAACAAAAATATGTAACATGACTTCAAGAGGGTGACTCCCAATGACACAACATCTCTGAGATAAACTCTAGAAACAGAAAACAAAATCACAGACAACGTCAAAAATCAGATCAAGTTTAATGTGTATTAGAGGCCGGAGCAACAGACAAAGTTAACTGTTCAAGCCAGGTTAATCCTTTTGATCTTCTAGACTCCAGTGTACCCTATTTTCGTGAGCCCTTGGTATCAGCTCATTTTTCTCCTCCCCCACCCTCCATCCCTCATGAACCCTTGATAATTTATGTTTTTTCATGTCTTACATCTATCTCTGTCCCCCTTCTCTCACTTTACTGCTTTTATTCCACCATGGAAAGGGGCTATATGGAATATAGATCATTGTGATCGGTTCCCCCTTTCTCCTCCCACCTTCATCTTATCCTCCTGGTATTGATACTCTCATTATTGATTCGGGGAGGGGGGAGGGTGGCTAATCTCTCCTGAATTCCCTGTATCATCAACTATTTACTTGTGTTAACTTTCATTCTTGTGTTAACACTGTAAAAACTTTAAAGGATTATAAACCATGTACTTCTTCAAGGAAGAATTATTTCCAGGTCCATCTCTGTCCCTAATTCCTATCATACATAGCACAAGACACATCATAGGTATTCAATAAATTTTGCTAAATCAAGAATTTGTTTTCTACCTTGTTAAGGTTTGGACACACACATGTAACATAACTCTAGAATAATTCAGACAATCTTATTTTATTATTATTTAGTCAAGAATAAAGAACTAAGTCACAGAGAAACTAAAAGGAGTTAATATTTTGTGGTGTCTAAAACTCGGAAAAGGTTATGCACAAGAAGCAAGGTTCCATTTGACCACTCAATGAGAAATCCACAGCACAGTGTAGTGAAGAAATCAGATGGTACTTGGCTATCAGAAAGAATAGCATCTGAGGTCTTAAAGGCTTGTTTTCAAACAAACAGCCATCGAAGTGAGCCATCAGCTAAGTTCACACTGAAGGTTCACTGTAGCCTCTTCAGTTCAGTCTATGCAATTGGAAATAATAAAAATAACAACTGTAATAAAATAAATAATTGCATTAGGGTTGGGAACAGTAATGGAGCGTATATTCTGAGCACCCAGGTAAAAAAAAGCTATGGATGACAGTAAAAGCCAAGGATCCATTTGTAGGGTCTCAACTTGGATTAAGCCTCCTGTAGAACTCCTTTGACCATTGAACATGAATGTGAGTAGCCTTGCTATCAGACAGAATGTATTGGAACATGAAGTAATATGGGTAAAAATTTAATACTTTATCATTGTCTTCTCTATTTTGACTCAATTTATTTTTTTTGCTGTTTTTATTATTTTCTGCTTTCCTCTCTCTGGAGCATGTTTTTATTGCTTTGTGTTTGACTTTTGTTTCATATGTTTTTCTTTCTTTGCGATCTAGGGTAAGTAAATCCATAAGACAGTAACTGGATGAATAGTTTTTATAGGATTATACTAGGGGACATTCTGGGAAATGAGGAGCTAATAAAAATGAGTACAAGAAAGACATCCATTCTAAAATGGATCGTGGTGATGATTATAAGATCCTTTAAATAGATTTAAATCATTGAATGGTATATACGGATTATATATAAGTAAAATTATTTAAATGTTTTTAAAGTATCTCATTCAAAATCTATTCTTCTGATGTTAACGAGAACAAAGCAAAGCAAACGTGATTCAGCCCTCCTCCTCTTGTCATTGTTGCTGTTCGGTGCCTTTGAGGACATTCCAACTCACAGAGACCGTGTGTACCGCAGCACAGAGTGCCGCCCAGTCCTGCCCCTCCTCACACTTGTTCCTCAGCTTGAGCCCATTGTGGGAGCCACGGTGCCAATCCCTCTGGTCAGGGACCTTACTGCTTCTTCACTTTACCCAGCAAGTACACGAGATGAAGTCTCACCCTTCCTGCCTCCAAGAAGCACTCTGGATGTACTTCATTTGACTTTTTGTTCTTCTGCAATTCCATGATGCCTTCAGCATTCTTCTCAAATGCCATCATTTAAGTTCATTGGTTTCCTTTTGTCTTTATTCAATGTCCAACTTTTACATATATGTGAAGAGATTGAAAATATCACGACCTGGTTCAGGTATACTTTAGTTCCTCGCATTATGTCCTTCTTTTTCAAACTCAGAAAGAGGTTTGTTTGTTTGTTAGTTTGTTTTGGGCGGTACATCATTGCTCTCTGACGGTCGTGGGAGCTACCCAGTGCTGCTTCTGAGAGCTGCAGCTGGATTTGAACCGCCACGCCCACGGACCGCAGTCCCGCACTCAGCCACTTATGCTACCGGGGCTCAGCCCTTAAAGAGGTCTTGTGCAACAGATATACCTAAGGCAATGGGTCATTTGATCTCTTGACGACTGCTTCCAGGAACACTGATTACAGATCCAAGGCAGATGAAATCTTTTGCAACGTCAATTGCTCCTGCCTTCATCCTGATGTTGCTTATTAGTCTAATTGTGAGGGGTTTGGTTTTCTTAACACTGAGTGTGATTCATATTGATTATTACGATCTTTTTGAACATCAGCTAGGCTTGCAAGTCCTCCTCACGAGGTTGTGTCGTTTGCATATGGTGGAGGCTGCAGTCTTCTTCCTGTAACTCAGATTCTATGGTGATCTGCTCAGCACACAGGTTCATTACCCGTGGTGAAAGGACACAACCCAGAAGCACACCTCTCCTCCCTACAGAGTTTCCTTGTCTTGCGCTCACAGCTGTACCTTGATCCAGGGACACATACGATGTCAGCACAATGAAATGTTCTGGAATTGCTGCTTTGTATTGTTTTTACAAGACTATGCATAGTTGTTTTTTTTTTTAAATGAGGCCAAAGCTGAATATAAACTGTATGAAGAAAGGAACAAAGTTTATATTCATTGCCACATTTACTTCACATACTGTGGAGATGATCATCCACTTGTGATCTTTCCGTACACTAAGGAAATCTCGATGAGTTTGTGCCACTTCCTCAGAGCTATCTAATAAGAAGAGCTGAGCCAAGTTGAAAAAAAGCTCAATTTAGCTTCTTTGTGTCTGAGTACTAATGAAGACCTAGGACTCAAATGGAAAGAAGCCTTTCTAAATTTTAACTTCTTAATCATGAGAGTATCAGCAAAAGGACAAAATGGGAGAAGATGCCCCAGTAGTCCCAGGTCCCTATTTCCTTTCGAATAGTACCCAGGGTCAGGTGGACCATTGTGCAGGGAATTCTGAACAAAAGACTCCTGCAATTTGTGTCTTTTAAAATCATTTAACTGGGGCTCATGCAACTCATTACAATCAAGATATCCATCCATTGTGTCAAACACATTTACACATTTGTGGCCATCATCATTCTCAAAACATTTTTTCTCCCTGAACCCTTGGTATCAGATCCTCATCACACCCCTACACCCACCCACCCACCCACCCTCCCTCACTAACCATTGATAAGCTAGGTACGTTTTTTCATATCTTACACTAATTTCACCCTTCAACCACTTTTCTGTTGTCCATCCCCCGGGGAGGGGGTTATATGTAGATCATTATACTCAGTTCCAGTCTTCTCCCCCACCTTCTCCTTCCCTTCCTGGTATCTCTACTTTTATTATTGATGCTGAGAGGTTTCTCTGTCCTGGATTCCCTGTGTCTCTAGCTTGGACCTGTACCAGTGTACGTTCTCTGATCTAGCCAGATTTGTCAGGTAGAATTGGGATCGTGATAGAGGTGGGGTGGAAGCATTACAAAACTAGAGGGAGGTTGTACGTTTCATTGGTGCTATACTGCACCCCTTTTGGCTCATCTCCCCTCCCCCCAACAACCGTTCTATATGAGGATGTCCAGTTGCCTACAGATGGGCTTTGAGTATCCATTCCACACTCCACTTCATTCACAAATATATGATTTTTTTAAATTCTTTGATGCCTGGCACCTGATCCTATTGATGTCATGTGATCACACAGGCTGGTGTGATTCTTCCATGTGGACTTTGTTGCTTCTTAGCAAGATGGCCACTTGTTTATTCTCGAGCCTTGAAGACCCCAGATGCTATATTTTTTGACAGCCAGGAACCATCAGCTTGTTTCACTACATTTGCTTATGTACCTGCTTTGTCTTCAATGATTTGGTTGAGAAGGTGAGCAACATGGAATGCCAGCTTAACAGAACAAAGTGTTCTTGCATTGAGGGAGCACTTCAGTAGAGGCCCAATGTCCATCTGCTATCTTAATACAAAACTTCTAAATATATGCACATAGATCTATTTCCTCATCCTCACATATAAATATATTTACATTTACATGCAGGTTTTTAGACTTCTATTATTGCCCTTTGACTCCTATTTCTTTCCTCTATTTCCTTTTACTTTCCTCTTGTCCCACTGTCATATTCAGCCTTCACTGGGTTTCATTTCAGTAATTCCTCTCAGTTACTCTGCCCCTGAGCATGTTTCCTATATCCTCCTCACCAACAATGTTAGATCACTTGTTGTTCCCTCGGATTTGTTACCACCCCCTACTTTCCCCCACGTTGGCCTCTTCCATAGTCCTCTGCAACCATCAGACCTTTTGTTTTCTTCTCCAGATTGTTTATCCTGCTGACCTTATTGAGAGAAACCAGCAGAGATAATAATATGCACACAAAAAGAAGACAGAGCAAGGCAAAGCAACAAAAGAAAACAAAGCAACAGCAGCAAAACAAAAGAAAAAGTAGGCTTTGAATAGTTTGAGGTCTGTTTGTTGATCTTTAGGAGTGTTTTGCTGTTGAGTCTGAATGGATGCCAGGTCCTGGCCCCAAAGTCTACTTATGGTATTCCCTGGGGGAAGTCATTACTCTGTCCTCCCTTGCTGTCCTGTTGCACACCCTTACTGTTTTGTTGCTGTGATGGAATCCGATCAGGTGCAATTGCTGCGCTGTCTCCAGTGTTGTCCCCTGGAGCACTATGGGTCAGTGAGGACATTGTGGCTCCAATGTCCTCTCTGTGCTTAGGTTGCTCTGAACAGGAATATTCTCCTCAGGGCTTGGTCGGAAGGATGTACTCCAATCTCCCTTCATTTGCTCCTGTGGCTCTGATCAGACATGTCCTTCTCCCTGAGCTCTAGCTTCAGCTCTGTCCTCTGAAGTGAATTCTTTTGTAAGGATAGGGGGGTTCTCCATGTAGTTGGCCTTAGGGCTAGCTATGGTTCCCTGTTTCATCATGGGATGTTGCATTTACATCTGGTCCCTCTTTCTCTGTGGAGCTATAAACAATACTCTCCCTTTGAGTGGGTTAGTGCCCTGCTCCTCGCTCCTTTTAAGTTGACTATCACATATATCCCTGCTATTGGTCTGGCTCCCACCACACTACATGGACCTCACCCCAGGAATGTTTGTATACATGGGCTTTTCCCCTGTGCCCTTTTGCATTTTTAAGCTTACCTCAGTGGACTCATGCTGTACCTGTCTTTTTTGCTTGTCTTACTTTGCTTACCTTAATTTCCTCCAGTTCTTCCCATGTGGCGATGTGCTGCATGTATCCATCACTGTTTTATAGGGATGCATAGTACTCCATGAATGTATGTACCACAGTTTTCAAATCCATTTGCCTGTTGATGGAAATATGAGTTGTTTCCAACTCCTTGCAATTGTAAACTGTGCCACAATAAACATTGGAGCACAGATGTCTATGATTTGTCTCTTGCCTCTTCTGGGTATATGGCCAGTTGGGGAATGGCTGGGTTATATGGTAGTGCAATTTCCATCTCTTTTAAATTTGCCAAATTGATTTCCATAGTGACTGTACATACCTACAGGCCCACTAGCAGTGGATGAAAGTTCCTGTCTATCCACAGTCCCTCCAACACTTGTTGATTTATGATTTGTTGAATTGGGTTATTTTTGAGGGTGTCAGGTGGCATCTTGTAGTTATTTTAATTAGCATTTTTCATATATTTATTGGTCATTCAGATTTCTGCCCTTGTGAAACTTCTGTTCAGGTCCTTTCCCGACCTCCTCGGTGGGTGGGCATTTTTTTTTCTTTTTGGAAACTATTGTCTTGTAGATTTTAGTACTAATGTCTTTGTCTGATGTGGGCTGTATTATTACTGTCTTGGAAAATTCTGTTGATGTACACAGATGACTTAGCTTCAGTGTATCTCACTTGTCAATTGGTGACCCAGCTGTATTTATGTCCTTCCCTATTTCTGATAGCCTATGTCTATAGCCTGCACCAAAGTCCTCAGGTTGGTCCCAATTCCTCATTGATGGCCTTAATATTGTTGATTTTGCATCAAGGTCTTTGATGCACTTTTGGTTTATTCTTGTGCATGGAGTGAGACAATGGTTTTGCTTCTTTTTGCTACAAGTAGATATCCATTTTTTTCCACACCATTTGTTGAAGAGGGCATCTGCTTCCCATTTGATATTTTTGGGATCCTTATCAAAGACCACTTGTCTGTATGCTGATGTTATTTTTCATGGGTTTTCAGTTCTTTTCCATCAGTCTGAGTATCTCTCATTCTACCAATATCATGCAGTTTTGATCCCTGTGGCTGTATAATATTTGCTAAAGTCAGGCAAAGCAAGGCCTCCCAATTTGTTCTTTTTCTTAAGGAGTTCGCTGCCAATTCTGTCCTTCTCTCTCCATATGAAGTTGGTAAACATTTTTTTCCATTTCTTTGAAGAATGATGAGGGTAATTGTATCGAAATTGCATTAACATAGATAGTGCTTCAGGCAGAACTAACATCTTTGCTATACTGAGTCTTTCAATCCATAAGTAAGGGATATATTTCCATTTGTGGAAGTCATTTTTGAGTTCTTGTAATAGAGTTCTATAGTTTTCCTCATATAAATTTTTTGTATTTTTAGTCAGAAATGTACCTAGATATTTTAGTTTGTGCTTGGCTATTGTGAAGGGTACCATTTTTTTACCCTCCCCCCTTCTGTGGTCTTGTCCAATGTGTTTAGCAGTCTGATAGACTTCTGTTTGTTGATATTGTATCCTGCCACTCTGTCATATTCCTCTTTTGCTTCAAGTAGTATCATTTGGGATCTTCCTTATATAGACTCATATAATCTGTGAATAGTGATAGTTTCACCTCTCCCTTCCCAATGTGAATATCTTTGATATATTTCCTTTGTTTTATGTTTTTGGCTAAGATCATCAGGATGATGCTAAGTAAGAATGGAGGCAAAGGGGCATCATTGTCTGGTTTCCTTTCAGTGGGATTGTTTTCACTTTTTCTCTATTGAAACCACATTGACTATAGGTTTTTAACATATAGCTTGTATTATATTCAGGAATTTTCCTTTCATTCCTATCTTCTTGAGAGTCTTATACAGGGATGTGTGATGTATGCTGTCACTTTCTTTTTCCACAGCTATTGATACTATCCTGTGGTTCTTGTAATTTTTTATTTCAATGTGGCAGATAATATTACTTTTTGTATGTTGAATCATCCCTGCATCTCTGATATGAATCCCACTTGGCTATGGTGAATTATTTGTTTTATATACTTTTTAATTAGGGGCATTGGTCTGTAGTTCTCGAGTCTTTTGAGATTCTTGCCAGGTTTCAGTATCAGAGTTATACTAGCTTTATAGAAGCAGTTCAGAAGTTTGCCTTCTGTTTCTATGTTCTGGAAAAGTTTGTGTTATATTGGTGTCAATTTTTTCAGGAATGCTGGGTAGAATTCTCCTGTAAAGAGATCTGGTCATGGGCAGTTTTTGCTGGCAATCCCTTGGTAACTTTGCCTATTTCTTTGGTTGCTATGAGTCTGTTGAGGGACTTGACATCCTTAGGCACTAGTCTAGGGAGGGATTGTTTTTTTCTCGAATTTGTCCTTGTCTTCCAAGTTGTTGAATTGATTGGGCTACAGTACTTTATAGTAATGTATAAGTATCCTTTTGATTTCATCAGGGTCTGCTGTAATGCCCTCCCTTTCATCCCACATTTTTGCTATTAAAATGTGTTCCTTCCTTTCTTTGGTTAGACTTGACAGTGTTCTGTCAATTCTGTTTATCCTTTCAAAGAACCAACTTTTAGCAGCATTATCTTTTCATACTTTTTCTTATTTTCCCTCTCCTGAATCTAGTCCTGATTTTTATTTCTTTTCACTTATTGTTAGTAAGGTTGTCCTATTGACTCTGCTATACTTGCTATAAAATTTGTGTCAGCATATCAGTCTTAAGACTCTCTTCCTTTGTCATGTGTGAATGTGTTGCTATGAAACTTCCTCTGATAACTATCTTTGCTTTGTCCCATAAGTTTTTGTATGTTGCGTTCCTATTTTCATTGGTTTCTAGAAATTTCCTAATTCCATCTCTAATCTGGGCCAGTACACACTCCTTTTACAATAGAGAGTCATTTTCAGAGAAGTTGAAGAAAATCTAAGAGCTATGTCTGATGCTATGAAGAGGAATGACATCAGAAAAATTGGATCAGTGGAGGAAACACAACAAAGATGTCATCTGCAAAAATAGTGAAAGACAATTTCTTGGAGGAAAATCTCCCCAGATTAATATATAAAAACCAGGCTACCATTCGGGAGGCCAAAAGCAAAAACAAAAACACTAGCTAGACTGAAACTCAAGAAAAAGTCACCAAGGCACTTAACAGTTAAACTATCCATCTTTGAGGAAAAGGAGAAAATCATTAGAACACTAGGAGAAAACAAGCAATAACATATAAGGTTCCCAAACAGGAATATGCTCAGACCTATCAGCAGACAATATGAAGAAGAGGAGAGGATGGAGTAAAATATTCTAAAAATTGAAGAAAAATAGCACAAACTCTAGAATACTCTATTAAGTCAAATTATTTATCAAGATAGATGGAGTAGTAAGAGCCTTCCCAGACAAGGAAAAACTCAAAAAATACCTTCAAAGAAACCTAGCCCTATAAAACATCCTTGCCAAGCCAGCATGGCAGAACAGCATTCTTTGTGCACAAATGAGACCACCACGTAAAACAACCCCACCCATAGGGAAACGCAGAGAAAACAGTCCCCAAGAGAGCATAGACTTCAGGGTGGAAGGAGTTAAGAATGAAACACACACAAACATGCACAACACACTGATAAGAAAGGGATGTAGGAAATCTCAACACACAAGGTATAAGATGACATCACAGAGTGCACCGATGGATGCAGTGACCGTGAATATCAATGGACTAGACTTAGGTCCTTGAAGACTAAGGCTAGCTGACTGGCTTTGTAAACAATCCATTATTTGCTGCCCAGAGAAGACATATCTCAAGACTACAGACAAAAAAATAGGCCGAGATTCAAAAACTAGGGAAAGACATTACAAGGAGACAGCAATTTTTAAAAACCCAGGCTTATCCTAATCTCAGATAAAATTTACCTCAGAGTAAAAACCATAGGAAGAGATAAGAAGGGACACTATATAATTCTCAATGGAATGGTGGGAAAAGAACCACTAAGCATTTTAACCATATATTCCCCAAACGAGAAGCCCACTGAATATGTCAACCAAATGCTCCAAAAGATAAAGAAAGAAATCGCAGGCTCAAGAGTTATTCAATACACTGCTCTCCAAGAAAGAAAGATCACAGAGAAAGAAACTCAACAAAGAGACTAGATATCTAAATACTATAATTGGAAAATTTGACCCGGTAGATATTTACAGATACAAAAAAAATCACATTCTTTTCAAGCCCACATGGCACATATTTGAAGATAAACTACATGCTGGTACATAAGTTGAATCTGCTCAAATTTAAGCATATTGGCATCATACAGACCTCTCTCTGATTACCATGCCATAAGGTTGGAAATCAACAAAGGAAGACAAAGGTCCTGCAGGGTCTTTTTGTCCTGCAGTTTCATGGACCTTGGGACAAGGCGAGTGTAAAAAGGGGGAATTCATGGGACAAAAGCATAAGTACTGCTTCAAAATCGAAACGCACTACCCTCCCTTTGAGTGGTTCCATCTCAGAGTAGGGAGTCACTGTTGTGAGAGGAAGGGCAGCGGGTGTTTCCATCAAGCTTCCCTCTCCCTTCTTCTTGGGAGGTGATCTGAGCTAGGCATGAAGACATTTTGCAGCATCGGTGAGGGGAGGAGGCAGGTGTTCTTCATTTGCAACTCAATTCTGAGACTGAATTGCAATGGTTTTGCACCAAGGCTGTTTGGAACTGACCACTTTCTCTGAGGTCTATCAGCTAAATTAAATCTAGTCTGGCCTAAAAAAATCAGACGTAGGTTTTTAACCAGGATATGCATTCTTCAGTAGCTCCAAACAGCAACAAATAAACACAGAAGCAAGCAAAAACCAATGCCAGATTGATCTCATGACATCTAATTCCCACACATGATTTACATCTCTATATAAAGATATATATATATGTGTGTGTGTGTGTGTGTGTGCATATATATGAAAAAAAGCTTCTAAAAGATCAATTTGTCTCTGAGAGTTCAAATAAATCGAGGAAGCTTGAAGTTAAGTTGGACAACATGCAGCCTTTAGGAGCTTACAAACACTGCTTCAGTGGTGCTTATGTTTGCTGGCAAGTTGTTGCTGTTTAGAAAAAAATAGCATATTTACAAAAGCACTTCCCTGTGGACAGGACCTTGGGATGAGAACACACAAAAGACATGTTATGTTTGCATAAAATGTAATAATAAACTAGTTACTTGTTAAAGACAAATGGAAAATATGGTGTGGTCCTTTACTCAGCTGTGCATTACTGGATTACTAGTGCGTCCTTGGACAAATTCTTATTCCGTTTTGTTCCAAATTCCTCAGAGGCAAATCCTTTGACACTGGGCTTATCCCTCCCTTGTGGACCTTAGAGGATTCAGTTAGCACACAGGGAAAGCCTGGATATTACTCACAATGCAGATGTAGCCTTAACTCTAGCAAGAGAGGTAACAGCGCTTAATGTCTCTTAAAGGCTCTTAGCAGCAGCTTCACTAGTTGCCTAAACGGACTCTTCAGATAAGATTTTGAGTCTGCGGATTATGATTTTGACATGACCTGGGTTTCTTCTGCCTGTTCTCTAAGTAATTTATGAATCTACAGCCTAGTTTTCATCTGTGAAACTGCAAAAAGGTTTGTCTCATGGTCCATGCCTCAGAGATGGGCAATGAGGAAAAAGTTCCCACAAGCCAAGTCAAAAAATAGGCAGTGTCAATAGGACCTACAATTATTATTTTTTAACAATCCAGTTACTGCTTCTCTGGTGTTCAGTATTTCGGGGGTTTGTAGAGTTTCTTGCTGATGGCTCTAGGCAAGGAACCACAGAAAGTTGATGCAGAGGATCAAGGATGCCTTAGTACACAGGCAATAGTCATTCTCTCATGAGGGCAATCTCAATTTTTGAATTTACAGAGTTTGTTCATGTAGCTGTTGAGCTTGCTGTTTGTCATATAGAGAAAAGGACCCTATTTGGTAAAAAAATCCATCACTTTTGAATGAGGATTTTTGCTTGCTCTTGCTGTGAGTCCAAAGGCACAGGAAATAGCCACTCAATCACATTGTAACTCATTCTGGCAGATGTTCATCACGTTTTGGCAGAAGCAGAATTTATTCTTAAAGAATGCAAATGATTTTGCACACCCTAACCAAGAAAAGAAAACTAAAAACATTGCCAAAAATAATACCAGCTATTTAGTGCATTCCATTGGAATATATTACTTTCCTTGACAATAATACATATATTATTTTGAACACATATTTGCATGCCTTCTAAGAAATTTAAAACAATTTTCAAACTCCTTATATTTATTCGTGCTACATTTAGAAATCACCCTGGTCATTTAAAGGTTTTCTTATTTTATAGGTGAGAAATGAAATGAATTGAATACTCTTGTGTACTCATTGATAGATGGTGTAAGATTCAATACAGTATATATCACAGCTTATCTAAGCAATATAATCCAAAAGAAATGGTTACCAACTTTATGTTCATATGAATAAGTAAAACACTTTGAACTAATGCTTTATTTTGGCAGCAACAATAATTCCCTTTGTTAGTAGTTAATGTGTTAGCAAGGGTAGTCAAATATGAATGGTATCAGATGACACACAAGAAAAGCACATTCCAAGCTTTTTCAGTAATGTAGATCTTTTCTTTGACTTTAGTTGTTTTTTTCAATCATGTACAACTTTGCAATATGGTTCAGTGGCAGAATTCTAGTCCATGCAGGAAGCCTGGTGGCACTGTGGGCTAAGTGTCGGGGCTGCTAACTGCCAAGTCTGTGGTCCAAAGTTATTCTTCAAGAGAAGGTTGAGGTTGGCAGCTCCTGGGAATCTGATCTAGGAGTCACCTTCGTCACCATGGTTGTTGTTTGTATGCACGTTACCCAGTTTCTATTCAAGATCAGTGCACTCAGAGTGCAGCCAGTGCACATTTGCCGTGTAGGTTTGTGTTTTTCCCTGAGGCTAAATGGGTCTCAAAAAGGTTTCTAGACTAAGACAGACTAAGAGCTCAAGATCTAGATAGCTTCAAAAATCAGCCCTGTCAATCACAATAATCTGATTTGTGTGCAAGGAGTTGCCGCGAGCCAGGGGCCAACTCAACAAACAGCAATTACCAATAACAGCACTTCCACCAGATTTCAGGAAAGATCCAGGGTGAGCAGTGTGACAGTAAAGTCTCATTTGCTTATTTCTTCTGTCTGGGAGGGAAATACTCTTTACTTCTAGTGAACTTGTAGTCAAAAACTAACTCCAGCTTCGGTTCCTTTGTGTTCCTACGGTCAACAAAGAAGAAAACCATGATATCGTTTGTTCCCTAATATTGTTTCTATAGGAGTAAATGCATCTCTCATTCCTGTTTCGAGTTCCCCCTCCATTTGCACACACTTTTCTCCTTTATTCAATAATTTGCTTTATTGGTTACAGTACAACATCACCATTTCAGGCTTTTCCATAGCCAAACACAGCTGCTCACATTGGCTATTGATTCCACATGTTAGCTCAAAATTGTATAATAGTCTTTTCTAATAGTTGCCTTTGGCTTTTCCTCTCCCCACTCTGAAAAACACCCTCTGCCCTTTGCTTGGCATGCCAATAACTAGAAATGCATTCTAATTATATCAACCAATCTTTACCAAAAATTCAAATAGTCGTTGCATGTTTGAATAGTTAACCATGGTTTGGGATTACGTGGCTTCATGCTGCTCTATCAAAAACAGTTCAAGAAGGTCATGCTGAATTTGCTGGTAGGAAGGAAATGTTGCAGCTGTGGAAGATTTTGTGACCTCTAACTTCAAGAAAATTCCCTTGTTAAATTGTGTTGGAATTTAAGCTTATATTCTTTCTAGATACCTTCAATCCCTCATTTCCCTGGCCTCTTTTAGTCTCATTTCTTTGCTTATGAATACAAGTTTCACATCAAAGCAGTACATGAAACATGCAGCATATTCCAGTGAAGACCACCTGAGTAGCTCAAAGGAAGTGCTATCATTGAAAGTTTGATTACGACACTGAACCTTGCTGGGCACAGTTGAAAAATATCACATAAGTCCAGAGTTAGTGCTTTGTTTCAGAATTTCTAGGCAATAGAACAATCCAGAAGTCTGTACTTTGAGCACCAAAGGGCATAAAAGATGACTTCTTTACATTGTCATATTCCTTCATGTATCATAGTGAAGGAAAACTAAAACCTCCAAACAAATTTATTCTCTTCTTGATCTTCAAACAGAGCTTCCTTAGAAAAAGTTGGAAAGTTTAAGTTGATTCCTGAGGGTATGTTCAATGGAGTTGTGAAAAAAGGTTTTGATTTTGTATAACATCCTTGCGAAATGTATCTTAATGAATAGTACATAGAAAAAACGATGTAGCAGCTGTGTACAGCCCAATCAACCAGTTGAAAGGGATAGAACATAAATCAAATATAGCTTTTACAACAATGAAGTTTTGTAAGTGCCCCTGTGGTTAACAAAGTTTAGGGGGGAAACTCCCAAATTTCCGAACTACTCTTAGTCCTTTTTTTCACTAGTATTTGAACCCACGTCTTTTTATTTTTTTCCTTTGTGATGACCTTGGCACTTTATTGTGTGCACCTTTACCCCTGTGCAGGTTTTAATTATCTCACAAGTAGGTATTCTACACAAGTCATGTCTCTAGGCTCATACCTCTTCAATATCTTCTTCATAGTTGGTGTTCAAATAAATCATCCTGAGAGTCATTCCAGGAGATATCATTGATTAGGCCACTTTTCTTTCCAAAGCCTTCTGCCCTTGTCTGTAAGTGACAGTAGGGAGCAGTCTAGTAGAATGTGTAGCAGAGGGCATGATGAGTTATTTGGATTGAAGAAATTTCCTCAAAGAGCCTGTGTCATGTATAAAATGTCTACAACTCTCCCACCTTAAAGTGCCATGCTTATTCTATAGATTTGTAGAGTGTTTTCCTTCCTCCAGTTTTTGTTCATGCATAAACAAGCCTTAAAAGCTCAGGTTCTATTTTGAACAGTCTTTACACAAACGGCTTATGGCAGTCATGTACTTGATGTCAGATTCATGATTGGGAGTGTAGGGCTGGAGTCTAGCCTGTCACTCTGGAGATGGCCAATGATACCTCTGTGTGGGCATGGTTTTCTCCTGATAATTCTAGGAAGTCTCGTAGTGCTTCCCAATTGGAGAAAAGAGACTTGACTCTCAGGCTCCGAGATGATGAACTACTGACAAGATGAGATGACAACATGCTAATCTTGATCCTGATTCCTGGAGGAGTTGGAGGAGAGGCCACAGGGCTTGCTCTGATGGAGCCAGACCTCAGGGCCAGAAAAGCCACATGGAGAACCCTGCAAGTACTGAGATGCCTCTACTGCTTCTACTGCCATCAGACACACAAGACTCTGCACACACTGACATGTGCTTGTCCTGAGGTCATTGCATGTGCTTCATAAGTTGAAAGGAGACTTTATATACTGGTATCGGATATATGGGTTAATATTGGACTTATGACCTTGGACGGGACTGGGTTGGGATGCTTTCTCAATGTTCCATTTCTCTTGTATATAAACCTTTCCCTTATGTGTGCTTTTATGAATTTTCTCTAGTGTCTCTCTATTCTTTCCCAACTAACACATGGATCAAGGCTATCTTTGGTTCACAACCCCTCCACATTCTATACATAACTTCTTAGAACTAAGTTTATCTCATTTCTCTGTCTCAAAAGGTTTATTGCTGCCATCTACTATGAGACTAGAAATGGATGTTACCCGGCTGATATCAGGGAAATTTTAGATCAATGATTCTACAGAAGAATCCTGATCAATCCAGAGACAATGCTGGGCATATTTCTCAAATTTCCACAGAATATAAACTTACTAGAGTAATCAAGTTTGGTAGAACCCATGAAGAATTTATTGTGAAATGATCTTTAAACTTCTCACTCAAAATATTCACCAAAGTCGTCTTCAATGAAGCAGTAGTTTAGCTCACCATTTTCGGTAGGTTTCTTTGAAGGCTCTGCTTCTTTCAGGATGATCTATCTGGCATGAAATTGACAAGAACAACTCAGCAGATTGCATAAGAAATTTCACAGGTAATGAGTATGTTAATAGGGGAGCACCTCTTCAGAAAAGGAGGCAGAAAATGATTCCACAGCTCGAAGGAAATAGATGTAGCTAACTTATAACAGTGTGCTTCAAAATGTTTGTGGAAAAAATGGAATTAAAAGTTAGTGGAATTTACCCACCTACTTTTTGAAGTCCCCTCATACATACCGACATTATTGAATTGGTGTATGCTTTGCTGTGCAGAGTCTCTGAAACCACAAAGAAATGACCAAAGATAATCTTAATGACAAAATATGAAATTTATTGTCCTTTGACTTTTGTTTTCTAAAAAAAAGCGACCAAATAAAAAGTTTTGACCAAATACTATTATATTGGCAGAGACTTCAAATTCCTAATGTATTTCAGGATTCTCAACCACACACATGCATCCATATTCTCAAAGTTCAATGGGGCAATACTGAAAATGTTCAAAGTTCAATAGTGACAAAACATACCTTTTACATTTTCATACCTGAGAAGATATTTTATAGTGCCAATTCCTCAATGTTACTATAGCATTGGTTAAAAATTCTAGTTTTTTTTTGGTGTCTGTGGGTCATATGGATGATTGGCATAAAGTAAAGGTTTAATTAATGTATGATTTATATATTGGTAAGAAATAACTTCACTGGTAGGTGGAATGATATATTTTTTAAAACTATGAGATGTTTAAATTTTCAGTGAGCCCCAGATCCTGTTTTTGTAGTGGTGATTTTAAAAAAAATGATATACAAGAGCATTTACTACCTATCTGTCAGTTTGTAGTGAATTGCATGCTGATATGAAGCTCAAAGCTATACCACTGGTATTTCAAATACCAGCTGAGACACCCACAGTGAACTGGTTTCAGTGAAGCTTTCAGACAGAGATAGATTCACAGAAAGGCCTAATGATTTGTAATTTCCAAAACTAGCCAATGAAAACCCTTTTCACCTTAACATAATATAACCTGATATAGTGTTGAAAATGAGCTTTGTAGGTAGGAAACTATTCAAAATACAAAATGATCATGACAGTGAATTTCAATTGTGAAGGGCATGCTTGTTTGGACAGCTTCATTCTGTTGTACATGTGGTTATCATGAGGCAGGGCTAAGTTGATGGTAACTAACACCATTCACACGAAAATCTCATGGTTCAATGAAGAGGAAGACTACTGTTGATAAGGCACACATGCATACATTATGTAGTCAGCTGCATTCATGACAAAAGCATCATATTTCCAAGAGTAGTAAATAATCAAACGCATATTTTAAGAGTAAAATAAACATGGGGAGACACTTTTACTCAACATATAGTCAATTAAAAACAACAATGACACCAATTGCAGTCCGCCGAATTCATCACCCTTACTTTCAAAGTATTCATGCAACTTGATTTGCTTTTATTCAGGGTTTTTCATATGTAATATAATTCAGAAGGCCACTTTTCAATTTCAGAGAAATTTGAAGTGAGCATTTTATGAGACTATGTGGGTGTAGTCTGAATCTACTAAAGAAGGAAACTGAACCATCGGCATTAACACCCTGTTCCTGTCCCACCGTGCCTTCCAAAGACCCATATATGGAGAACATTTGTGATCAAGTGCCTACTTGTTGTGCCGCCTTGCATACCAAGCCTGCATTTAGTACTCCTGTTAACTTGAAAGAGAGTTCCAGGCGTGTTTGAGTTCTGCTGAAGAAATGGAAATTTGTTAGCTTTATTATTACCTTTTGCCATTTTTAATTAATATAATGAAGAACTAGAGAGAAGTCATTTGAATGTACTTTCTATTCCTTCTTATAACTCTAGTTTTTTTTTTATAACTTTAGTTTTTAAGACTCATATAAAACTGAACATATATCTAAGCGTTTAAACATAGGAGCAATATCTTTTTCCCTTAATATGATGAAACAATACCAGTCTCCCATTTCTTTATCACTACAAACTTCAACATGACATTTATAAGAAATGATAGGAAACGTGTAAGACTTTCAGTTACTCATTTCTCATGGGGAGAAATGCTGTGAGAGCATCAGAGCTCAAAACTGATGGCCGTTCAGTCAGCCGTGCCTCATAGGGAGCCTATAGTACAGGATCTTTGGGTTCCCAAGAGGTGCCCTGTGGCTTCCAAGATCGAAACTCTGGATAGGTATAGAAAGGCTTGTCTTTTTCTCATGGAGCAGCTGGTGGTCTTGAACAGCTGACTTTGCAGTCAGCAGCTTAATCACTAAGCGACCAGGAAGTCTCAGTAGTAGAAAATCGTTCTAATAAGTAAACATGGAGAATCCTCCGGGACTATGCAAGAAGGATGGAAAGGAAGGTTGCACAACAGGCATGTAAGTTAGGGTGTGGGTGGAATATACCGAAAGTACTTGGGCTGCCAGAAGAACAAACAAATTTACCTTAGATGAAAGGTAGCAAGAGTTCTCTGTAGAGATGAGGATAATGCGGATGTTGTCTCTTGTTGTTTGAAGATGTTATCAGAAGACCCCGGTCTCTGGAAGAAGGGCATTGTGTGTGGTAGAATAGAGGGCCAGGGAAAAAGAGGTAGACCCTTACAAGATAGATGGCACAGTGGCTCCACCAATGGGTTCAATCGTGACAACAATTATGAAGACAGTCCCTGAAGGGAGAGCATGTCTTTTCTTGTACACAGGGTTCCTGTGCGTGGAAGCTGACTTGATGACACCTAATCACAAGAGCAGCACCCAGGACTCGCTCACACAACCTCGGGGTAGGAGGCAGATTCACAAATGGGTTAGTTATGAGAAAGCGCACCAGCTGCTAGCCTTGCTTGCAGAAAGGCTTGCAAACATCTCCACTCTCAAACTTGATTTGTACTATTCAAGGATCGAGTCAAGTATTTAACCTTGGCTACCAAAGAGAGAAATGGGCCCCCATGGTACAAATATCTCTAAAAAGTAGCGAGGACCAACAAGCCAAAGCACGGTAGCTGCTCTTCAGTCTGCATGCACTCATGGAGACTCCAGATGCATTTTTTTTAATAGCTAGACTCACCATTTTTCTTTTTTAAAAAATCCTATTGAGGGCTCTTCCATTCTATACATCAACTGTAACAAGCATATTTTAATGCACATTTTATTGGGGGTTCTTTCAACATTGAATACATTGTTCGTATCAAGCATATTTGTACACATGTTGCCACATTCATCTACATTATCTATTTGAACCCGTACAGCATAAGCTCCTCTTCCCCTCTTTCCTCTAGTTCTTTTTTTAATTCCAACTCTCCATATTTCCCCTTCCCCCACCTCCTCTCCCGTGAACTTCCAATAATTTATAAATTATTACCTCTTCATCTCTTACACTATGTAAGGTGTCACTTCACTCATCCACATGAGTGGATCACATGTAGATCTGAGAAATTTGTTCCTCCTTTCTACTCCACCACCCCTCCATCCTCCCAGTGTCACCACTCCCACTAGTCTCAAGGGATTATCTATCCTAAATTTCCACGTTTTTGACTCCAACATGTATCCCCTGGTCTAGCCAAATCTGTCTGGAAGAATTGGAATAATAATAGTCAGAAGGAGGAAGCATTTGAGAACATTTCATTGCTATTACACTGCACCTACATTGGCTCTTCTCCTCACTACAACCCCTCTGCAAGAGGATGTCTCTTCACTTATTGATGGACTTTGGGTCCCCAATCTGAACTCCCCCTCATTTATAATGATATATTTTTTAGGTCTTTGATGCTTATATCAAGCATATTTGTAAATATGCTGTCATCATCATTTTCAAAACATTTACTTTTTTATTTAAGCCCTTGGTATCTGAATTATAAATTATTATTGTTTTCATATCTTACACCAATCACTGTCTACCTTCACACAGGATTTTGTTATTCACCCTCCTCTCTAGAGTAGGTGAGGGGAGGGGATATTATGTGTCAATCATTGCAGTCAGTCCTCCCTTCTTCCCTTCATCTCCCCACCTTTCTTCAACCTCCTGATATTGCTACCCCCACTTCCGTTCCTTAGGTAGGCTTTCTTTTAGATTGCCTCTGTCCATTCACTAATGTTCAAACTTCAAGGGACAGGAAGTTGCTAAGTGAAGGCCTGAAGTTTCCCATCCAACCAGAGGTGTGTTCAAAGAAAGGTCTGGTAATTGACTTCTGAAAAATCACTCATTTGAAAGTTCTACAGTAGAGTTCTGCTTGGCCATACATGGAATCAACACAAATCAGAGTTGACTGGAAAGCAATAACCATGCCTACCTGAAACTTTTGGTTGTCTTGTAAGAGTTTTAATGTCTAGTCTTCAAGATCACCAAAATCATAATTAAAGGTGCTCTGACCTAGTCAGAAATGTAGGTATGAAACCCACTAATCTAAGGAGCCCCTCCCTCCTCCCACAGGATTTTATTTTCTTTCCTCTTTTACTACACCTTCCAGTATTCTTTTTTTTTTTATGGTGGGCATCAGTGCCTCTGGTGGTCATGGGAGCTACCCAGTGCTGCTTCTGAGAGCTGCCACCAGATTTGAACCGCCAAGCCCACGGGCTGCAGTCCTCCACTCAACCATTTACGCTACCGGGGCTCAGACCCCCTTCCAGTATTCTTCTGTGTAGATTTGTTCTTGTATTTCCAGCCTGCTATTTTCACATCTAGTCTTGATTTCCCTTCCTCTAGTCTCTTCTTTCTCTTTGTCACAAGAATAAATGTTGGACTAGAGCAGTAATTATCAAACTTGAACTTGTTTCGGTCTTTCCTGGAGGGCATGTTAAAACACAGATGGTGGGACTGCATGGCCAGCAATTCTGATTCAGCATGCCTGGGGTAAAACCTGCAAATATTTTATTTCTAAGGAAATTTCTTTTTGAGCTGATGTTGCCAGTCTGGAAATCAAAGTTTGAGATGCCACGGGCAAGAGATGGAAAAGAACCCTGTCTAGAAGACAGAGAGAGACCTGGAACTACTCATAGCACCCCCCTGCCGCCACACACACCCCACCCCTTTTCTCCTTTTCCCTCTTTTTGTAGCATCTATCTATATAAGATAGGCAAGATAAACAATCCTGAGGAGAGAACAGGGGACGGTGCTAGGGTACTGGGGAGTTGGTGGAGAGGAGGAAGAAAAGGAGGGGGGGGGCAACAATAGATCTAAAATCAATGGCTAGGAAGGTTTAGAACATTTTCTGAGTTTGATCAAGTTCAAAGTAGCCAAGAGGAATTACTGAGAGCCAAATGAAGGTTGAACATGATGATATTGGAATAGGAGAAAAGTAAATGAGAACAGAGAAAGAACTAAGAGGCAAAAGACATTTGTAGAGGTATAATTACAGGCACAATATGTAAAAATATTAACATATAACAATAGGGATAGAGGTCCTTAGCATATTTATATGTTAAGTATCAAGGAAACTGACAGACATTGGGCCTCTATTCACATTCTCTCAATGCAAGAACATTTTGTTCTAATAACCTGGCATTCTGGGATGTTCACCTCCATGACAGGATCACAGAAGACAAAATGTGTGCGTAAGCAACCACGATGAATAAAGCTGATGGTGTCCAATTATCAGAAGAGATGGCATCTGGAGTCTTAAAGATTTGAAGTTAAACAAGTAGTCATCCAGCAGGGACAAAAGAAAGCTCATATGGATGAAGCACATCAGCCTGTGTGATCACGAGGTGCCAGGCACCAGAAGACTCAAAATAAACAATCAAAGCTATTCAAAGGAGCCATGTCGGAGTAGAGACTCAAAGCCCTTCTATAGGAAATTGGACAGCCCTTCACAGAAAAGTCATAAGGAAGGAATGAGTCAGCCAGGATACAGTACAGCACTGAGGAAACACACAGCATTCCTCTAGTTCTTTAATGTTTCCTCGCCCACACTGACATGACCCAAAATCTACCTTACAAATCTGGCTAGAAAAGAGCATGTACACTGGTACAGATAAGAGCTCTTGACACACGGACTCCACGGTAGATAAACTCCACCTGGACCAAAAATGAAAATGGCAATACCATAAGGATTAAGGGAAGGTGGGGGAAGAAGTGGAAATTTATCAAAATGATAGACACTATAACTCTCACCTTGCCAGAAGGGAATTTACAACAGAATCATGGGTAAAGGGAGATAGTGGACTGTGTAAGATATGAAAACAATAAACATTTATAATTTATCAATGGGTCTTGAGGTTGGGAGGGCAGGTATGGGGGAGGAACGAGGAGCTGGTACTAAGGATTCCAGTAGAAAGACCATGTTTTGAAAATGATAACAGCAACATATGTGCAAATGTGCATGATACAATTGACAAATGGATTATTTTAAGAGCTGTGAGAAGGGAATAGGAAAATTAAAAAAGAGCTGTGAGAGCCACCAATAAAATAATCTACTAAAGAAAAAAGAAAAGAAGAAACAAGCTATTCTAATCCAATCCTATCTTTTAAAAAAACCAGAAAGAATTATCCATACTTTTTGAATTTTTTCCCATACTTCTCGGTCTATGAAACCTATCTGCATCAACAACTACTAGGGAAGGAAGCAACTGTATTGAAGTCAGTAAAAATACCAGCAGGAATAAAACTTAAAAAAAATTACTAAATCAATTTTCATGCATGGTAATTTCATGTGTGTCAGAGTAGAGCTGCATACCACAGTGGCTTTTAATAACTGTGATCATTCAGAAGGAGACCAACAGCCATCTACTTAGTCATTTAAAACTAATATTATAGGTGTGACAAAACTATCACACTTATTTTTCATAACCAACCTGTGGATTTAAGTAGGCAATATATGTTTTGATTGAAAAGTATTATAAAATATTAAGTTCTAGCTTACTCTGAATGTGCTTAAATAATTCGAGTTGTTAGTGAGTGGGTCCTGTGAAACCTCCTTGTGTGTATATGGAAACCTCATGAGTTGGGACCTGATCAAAAGCAATTAACCGCAGAACCACCCACCTCTTAGTCCTCCAGAGCCTTGGTATTCCTGAATTACCAATAGTCTATGCTCTATGCTAATATCATCCTTGTCTTTTGTATCTTTCTTGCAGCAACCATTTCATAGCACAAGAGAGATCATAATACTCTTTGGTATAACCCGTCCAATAGCTTTCTATTGCAGGGGATCGTGAAGAATTTGGGACCTGCCTTATCATTCTGTCCTCGCCTCTCAGGAGACACACAAACTTCCCTCTGTTACTAGGATACAACAAGCCCTTTTCTTCCTCTGCTCTGCCTTTTCCAGATTTTATTGGAGCTTATCCAAACTCTTCTTGCAGACTAGACTCCTATCCTCTTACCCAGCTACTTTCTTCATTACCTCATATGATGTTTCTATTTATTTTATTTGTTTATGTTCATTTTCTAGCTCCCTCTACACTACAAGCTCCATGAAAGCAGATATCCATATAATGGGTTTTGTATCCTTCATGGTTAGCACGGTTGCTGAAACATGGCCATGGCTCAATGCTTGCGTGCAGAATGAGTGGAAGGGTGAGTGCTTTTGTTTTGTTTTTTAAGAAGTATAGAAGTTACAGTCAAATAGGTAACCTCCCTGCTTTTGAAATTTTCCACTTTCTTTAAGACAATCTCCTCAAGATCATTGGGTTAATAATTTTTAGTACTGATTTAACTACCGATATATTAAACCAGCTTTTCAGTCTAATACATGGTGATCCAGACAAGACCTATGCTTCCTTAAATATTCAATGACTTTTTTTTTTGTAAGTAGATAATTAGACTCTTTTCTTCCAAATTGCTTCTAAATGGATTTGAACCTCTAGCCTTTCAGGTAGCAAAACAAAACAAAACAAAACAAAAAAAAATGATAAGCAATTGTACCCCTTAGGAAGTTTGTTTTTTAAAGAACTGACTATATATCTGTCTTGTAACTAACACATAGAATCCATCTTTCACAGGATGTGTATGAATAGGGGGGTAAGAAGGGTAGAATGTGAAGAGCAATGTTCTGCACTAACTTTGAGTTTATACATTGGTTGGGTTTGGGAAAGTCATAGAATCTCTGTAGACCTCAGATTTATTTATTTCTCTGCAACAGATGAAGACTCCTGGGCTATACAATGCCAAAGCCAATCCCCTGCTAATGAGTTCATTTCGGTTCATGTTGTCATTAAAACTAAACTCCAAACCCACTACCAGTGGGTTGATCCCTCCTTGTGATGTTGTAAGGTGTCCCATTGAGCCAGTTCTGACACACAGCAGCCCTGTGGATAGAAGAGTAAACTAACCCCTAGGCCCACGCCAGCCTCACAATGGGCTTGTTGCTCTTTGGTGCATTTTTGAGTCGGTTCCAGCTCACAGCGATCATATACAATAGAAGGAAACCAGGTCCCATGCCCATCTCACAATTGTTGCAATGCTTGAGTCCCTTTTTTAGGCACTGCTTCAATTCCCCTTGCCATGGGTCTTCTTCTTTTCCAATGTCCTCTACCAAGCATGACATCATGTCCCCAGGTAACATGCCAGGTAACGGGACCATAGCTCCACCATCCTCCTCTCTAAGAAGCTTCCTTACTTTTTTCAAGGACAATTTCTTTGTTTCTTCTAGCAGTTCATGGTAATTTCAGTAGTCTTTGTCAGCCCCATAATTCAAACATGTCAGTTTTCAAACTGCGGTCTTTTTTTAAATTCTCTCCTGTATACTCCCAGTAAATTCTCGATATTTACTTATTAGAATGCTTTTCTATTCCAATGTCAAAGCATTTCTGTCACCTGGAAACTAAATAGCTGAAAGTCTTACATCTTTACTAAGATTATGGTCAATCCATTTTCTAGATTAATAGACTTGCTAATTTTAGATAATAGACTTAAACAGTATTTGGTCTTTGTGACTGGCTTCTTTAATTTAGCATACTTTCTCAAGATATATCCATATTATAGCATGTATTAGTTCTCCATTCTTTGCCCCCTTTTAGACTTTTTAGTGTGGTTTGGGAGAAAACTTACAGAGCAAGCCAACAGTTTTACATTCAAGGAGCTTGTAAGGAAACCACATTGGTCAGGAATTTTAGCTCTCTGGTTCTCTGGGCCGGGAAGCCCACTGCTCTGCCTCACGTCTGGCTCCTTGTTCTGCTGCTCTGCTCTGCCCACTCTCTGCAGTCACAGGGGTCTTCCAGGTCAAGGAAGCTCCATGTCCAGCAGGATCAGGACTCGAATGACCATGGGAAGTTCTGTTAGGGCTGAGCGCTTTAACCAAGTGCCACGGAGTTTCCTCAGTCGATATAATTTCCTTAAATCGTGTCCAACATTTTCATTGATATTGTTAGATTGGAACAATTAGCTATTGGGTAGTGGTAAAGCCTCAAAAGGTCTGAGGGAAAAAAAATCAGACACATTCCCTACTAGAGAAGGGCAAAAACAAAGTAATATTGCCGTTTGTCAAGAGAGAAAAGCTCCAAGACGTGGAAAACAAGGAGGTCCCACAGAGTTTTGCCTCTCACAGTTTCACTGTCAAGTATGAATTAGAATTTTAATGGCTTGACAACTATTGTCACATATGATTCAAAGTTCATGATTTTGTCAGAACACCTTCCTAAAATTTGAATTTCCCCAGATCAGCTGTAGACACAAGTGGCATTTTCTCTCACAGTTTGCAAGGAGCTTGTAAGGAAACCACATTTGCTCCTGAATTCTTTGTCAACATATTGTTACTTAAACCCTGTATCCTGTGGGCTCTTGATATGGGTTAAGTTAATTAAATGACTGGCATCTGTTTGGGTGTCTTTAAAACCCACCAAGAATCTTCAGTTACTCTGCGATGAAGGAGTCAGCGCTTTCTCAAGAACACATGTCCTGGGAGGATTCTGTGTGTGATGCTGACTGTCAGGTAACTTCGAAGTGCAATTAAGACGTTGCTTCTGATCGATTACCTCAGTGTCTTATAACAGTTTTTCTTTCCTTTTCTAGTTTTCTGGAATTGTAACAATTAGTGTCAAGAAATTTTCAGTGTAAATCTCAGTCCTTCTGATGTGTGTTAACACATATAAATTGCCACTGTTCAACATTTCTTAACGTTACCTTCACATATGACAGCGGATACCTTTCTTGATATACACAGTCTTAAACTGTCAAACTAGCCCACTGCAGAAGAGTTCAGGAAGATAAGAAAGTTACAGATAGAGCAAATAGACTAGACTATCTATGCAAAAGAAAATGCAGCGAAATCATGCTTTCCCCAAGTGGCAATGCTTGCTCTTTCTTTTTTCTAGCTTTGACATCAGCATATTTGGAAAGAGTACCAAGTATAACAAAGATTATATTTAATCTTTAATGGTGGTAGAACAATTTGAAGAAGGCTAACCATAATGGCTGTACAACATGAAAAGTATAATCCATGGCACCGAATTATACATGTAGAAGTTGTTGAAATGGTAACTGCTTTGCCTCATATATTTTTATCTAAATGAAAATTATCATGAGTGACCATGAGCATAGGGAAAAAGAAAATGTTCTAAAACTGATCGTGGTAAAGATTGTGCAACTCTTCTTGATATAGTTGAACTATTGAATTATATGATATGTGGATGGTTTCAAAAATTAAGTAAAATAAAAAAATATTTTTAAAGATCATATTCCTAAAAGATTCTAATTGATCCAGCTGGCCAGCAGTGAGTGGAAGGCGTGCCTCTAAAGGGACCCTCCAGCCCAGGAGTCCTTTAAGCTGTCTATGGCACATATAAGAGTCTAATCAAAACCCAGTACAAGAACTGCTCAGGATCCCACAGATTAGTAAGAAGAGTTTTTTTTTTTAAGTTGATGGTTTTAGATATTTGTAGCAAATGAAAGCATCCCACACATACACACTCCCAATTAATGATTTCCAAAATGGTGATTGTCTTTTCAGGAGGTTTATCTATATAACATATGCTTTTTTCTTATTCCACATTTTTCAGTTTGTTATTCTGTTCATATCTATCCCCAAATTTTCTTTCTAATTGAACCTGTCCCCAAGGTAAACATGGCCATTCCTTTGAATTCTTAGTATGAACTGTTTATGTTTTAGGATTGTGAAAACAGTCTTCATGGGTTAAAATTCACGAAATAATACTCACATCAGTATTCACATCAATTCAGACTCAAGGCAACCCCACGGGACAGAGGAGATCTGCTGCTCTGGGTTTCTGAGACTCTAATCCTTTATGGGAGCAGAAAGCCTCCCCTTTTCTGGAGGAGCAGCTGGTGGCTTGGAAGCACTTATCTTGAGATGAGTAGTGCAACATGCAACCCCTATACCACCAGGGTTCATTTGCTACATGATTTTCTTACCGTACATTAAGTACCAAAAAAGTTCATACAAAAAGACAAGAAGCAGGGGGAGATGTCAGGCAGTGTAAGACATGACAAAACAATAATGATTGAGGAGCAACGAGGACTGGGGGGAAGGGGGGAAAGGTTAGAGGGGGAAGGAAGGGGGGCTCATATCAAGGGCCCAAGTGGAAAGGCAGATGTTGGGAGAATGTTGATGAGGACAGGCAAGTGGGGCTGCTTGGCACAGTGTATGTAACACAGTGTATGAAAAGCGATGTGTGAGCACCCAATAAAATGATTAATGAATAAATAGATAAATACAAGAAAATATTTCATAAAATACAATAATGTAAGATGAGTCATTAATTTCTTACAATATATACAGAAAACAATATAAATCCAATAACAAAATTAGTCAAAAATTTGAAGCCAAATTACACTTTTGGGATGAATAGTTTGGGAATAACACTAAGCCTAAATGAGTAGATTAGAAAATACTTAATGCATTCAAAGTCAGAAACAATGTTTCTTCGAGTTTCTTCTTATTCCTGGGTATCTATGTTAGAGTTCAGTACATTGTAGCATTGAGTATTTTGTCTTTTTTTTCTTTTATGGTCTTTTTTTTCAGAGTATTTTGTCCTTTATTAAAATTAAATGATATGAAAAAAATACAGAGACCATGCTATTTGCAGACAAATATTATTATTTAAACATGCTTATTTAACCTTAATGTAATAAACATAATTCTTGCCTTTGAAAAATGTAAGCTCCTCGGCAAATAAAGGTCCAGTAAATTATTTCCATTATGAACCCATCATTTATCTTTTCCTGTGTTTTAAGAAAGATAACCAGTTACAAGAGTCAGGGACTGTGCTATATGCCCAGTACTGACTCTGAACTAAAGTCAGAATTATAAAGTGATCATCTCTCGACCTCTTCTTGAGCTCATGCCAAATTCCTATTTCTGTGTGGAAATCCTCAAAGTATCAGTCTCTAAGAAGCACAAGTGCATTGGGAACCACATCATAGCAAATGACACATAATGGCAATGCCATTTCTGTATTGTCCTTGTGATACACATAAAAGATGATGCTTAGGTAGTTCACCACACCCAAGGAAATATCCCATTAACCTTGTTTCACTCTAGAATGAACAATACGGTTAGATTGTGACTTCACCCACCCCCATTTC
Source organism: Nesogale talazaci (assembly GCA_004026705.1). Classification (NCBI taxonomy): domain Eukaryota; kingdom Metazoa; phylum Chordata; class Mammalia; order Afrosoricida; family Tenrecidae; genus Nesogale; species Nesogale talazaci. The sequence goes on along the minus strand of PVJH01003777.1, from coordinate 768 downwards.
CCTTCACAATATGTCTCTGTGGCTCCTTTCATCAGGTTAAGTAGAATGAATGCCGTGTTTCTTAAATCCGAGCTGAGCTGCTGACTACTCCAGAAGATACACTGTGACATAAATGCCCTTGTCCAACTTCCAAGTCTAAATCCTAAGTAGTTTTGAAGCTTTCATTTTTGGTCCCTTAAAACATTACCAGGGAGGTACACGTTGGATGCAACACAGTAAGGGGAGAAAGATGAGGGGGTAGAGGGGATAGGGAGATAAAAGGGAGTTCAAAAAGGAAAGGAAAGCAGAGGGAAAAGGGCACTAATCTACCCGAGGTTGGGGGGGGGGAGAGTACTCGTCTAGTCTTCACAGAAACCCGAGTGGGCAAGCAGTTCCTACCACAAAGCACCCTGTAGGACAGCGTGGATGCATGGAAGGATGCAAGAAAAGAGAGAGCTACAGAGCTGGAAGCAACCAGAGTCAGATGGGCTCCCTCTCTAGAAGTGGGCATGGCAGAGAACAGACTGGGGGAGGGGCCAACATCCCACACCCACAGGGAAAAATACAAGAAAGGAAGAAGAGGAAGAGTCCTGAACAATACTTGTGAGATTATGTAGAAGTGGCGGGATTTGTTTCTTGTTCTAGTGTTGTTAATGATATGGGCTCCTTATGTGCCCTTAATAGTTCAGTTTTTGTTTGTGGCAGCAATAGGGCTTTTACCCAGTTATCCAGCATTTGGACAGAGTTATGTGTGCTAGCCTTTCTCCTTCCAGACATAGATATTATTCC